>LPNX010938174.1:33695-134756 GCA_001517045.1 Pseudotsuga menziesii
ACTGAAGATAAGGAAATGGTTGCCTGCTTTTTGCTTGACCAGAAAATAGGCCCACTACCAAACATGAATACATATCCAGAAGTGGACTTCTAATCTATGCTATCTCCAACCCAATCTGAATCTTTGAATCCTACCAAATCTAGATAAGAATCTGTAGCATAGTGGATGCCGAAGTCTCTAGTACCCTGCACGTACTGTAGAATCCTTTTGGATGCCCTCCAATGAAGTTCATGAGGCTGCTGCATGTACCTTGATACAACATTCATGGCATAACAAATATCAGGCCTTGAATGTTTCAAGTATAGAAGGCTTCCAATCAATTGTCGATAAATAGTAGAATCCACCAATGGTGTAGAATTCCCTTCATCAAGATGGATTCCCGAGAGGAATGGGAAAGGTGTTTCCTTACATTCTGCCATACTAAACATAATTAGAAGGTATGAAGCATACTTTTATTGGGTGATAATTATCCCATCAAAATCCTGAGTGATTTCTAGGCCAAGAAATTGCCTCTACAGGCCTAAATCTCTCATGTCAAACACTTCATGTAAAGTGGTTTTTATGAAGCTGATTGAAGAAACAAAGTTTGATTATTGAAATTAATAAATAATCAACATACATAACTATAATTAGAAAATTACCTTCATATTTGTCACATCCCCACCCCTCTACCGGAGGAGAGGACATGACTATTGCTGCTATCTAATCCGGGATATCTAATTCCCATGAGCATACACATGATAAAATGAAATGCATTGAACCAATACATGCATATATGCATAAACAGTTAACATACAATGGAAGCATATCCATTCCATTCATTGACATGTTCTTTGTAATTCATTATCAAATGTAAATGCAGAGATTTAAACACAAGAACACTTATCTTATGAAGAAGATCATCCCACAACTAGCTATGTCGCTGCAACGTTCCACCCAACCATAGGCCAGTGTGCTCCTTAATCTCTCAGCAACACTACCACCCCTGAGCTGGGAATGATTCCCACAAGGAATAAGGTAACACTAGTAGGCTCACACATAGCCAAGGATACCACAAAATTCAGCCAAGCCAACACAGTTGTGTTTTTTCAGGTTGCAAATGAGATGGATAGGCTAACTGCTAAGCTAGTGAGCTCCTCAATAAAGCCATGGATACCTACACCACATCTAGCCTGAACTCTAAACATCTACCCACCCAACACAAGGAAGCATCCCCTTCTCTGCTACACAGTCCCTCGGGCTATGCCTTCCCTTCCAATGCTATTTAGGGTGTGCAAAGAAGAAAACCACCCCCCTAGATCTGTCTGTGAGGTTCCTTCTCAAACTAGGTTTATCAAGCTGGTCAAGCCCCATTTTCACTCCCAATTCAATATAGACCAAAGCACAAATGCATACACAACAATATACATAATGTCTGGGTTGAAGAAAACAATTTGGCAACAAAATGAATTGCCAAGGTGGGTGAAAATAACCCCCTAACAACAATTCATATCCCAAGGACGTTTTGGCCCTAACGTGGCAAAAAACAAATTCAATACACAACAATTATAGTGTTGGGCATGGAAAAAAACGTCTTGGAAGCTAAATCAGAGATGGTAAGTGGGTAAAACAGCCTCAGGAGCCAAAATTGATTTTGAGCTTGGAAAATCGTGGAGAAATGCAACAAAAACGTTGGGGAAGAAACCCAACCACATCATCATAAAAATGAAATTCTCAGCCTAAGGAGAATGAAGAAACAACTGCACACGTGAGGTAAAACACAAACAGCCAATCCAAAAATGAAATTTACACATAAAAAACTTCCAACCATTTTAGAGATCCCCAACGTGGATGACTGATGATGAGGGAAATGTCTAGGAGCCCAAAATCATGAATGAGAACACACAGCATAAAAATTGTTAAGGTAAATCAGCTCCCAAGCTTCACTCCGTGAGGAAAAACTCCAAAGCCTATGTGTGAGGAGAAAACAACAGTTTGTGCGTGAGGATGGAAAAATGGGATCGTGGTCCCTTCTCTTCCTGCCCATGTGAGGATGAATGTGCTCCCTGGTGGAGTGCACGTGTGGGAAAGGAATGACAGTTCTGCCACACACCACTGCCCATGAAAAAACATTTTCACAGGGCAATAACTACCCCCAACTAACTCCAGAGGATTTAATTTGGTAGTTGAGACAAGAATAAGACAAAAAAGGTTGTTGAAGGAGATAAGGGATAAAGGGTGAGTAAGAAAAAAGATAGGTGATAGCTAAATGGGCTCACCTCTTGACACTTGGCTTTTCCCCAATGGCTCCCAAGGGTTAAATACTCCCCCCCTCGCCCTTATCCTTAGGAAATCGTGCCCTTTTCATTATGGTTGCATTGACATAGCTATTTATAGGTCTTTTTTAATTAATTTGCATATGTACATGGGGCCCAAATTATAATGTGCCCTCTAGTACAAAAATACCATCGACGTCGATTTTAATTACCGAACATAAAATGATAAATCAATGGTGGGGATTTTGCCTTTAGTTCCACACCACAATTACATACAATATAAACATCATATACATTCTTAATGAAAAAGGGGTCGAAACCGGGGTGTTACATTCCCCTCCCCCTTCAACAGCAATGTCCTCAGTGCTTTACAAAATTGAACAAAATGCTACACTAGCACCGCCTTAGTGCTCCGCAGAATTGAACAAAAATGGATGTGGCAATCGCATGGCATCCTCTAGATCCCATGTATCCTCTTCAGGAATGTAGTTCTCCCATTGCACCTTTACTTGCCCTATGGCTTAGTTCTGGAGCATTGTGACCTTCCTGTCGAGGATGCACATTGGCTCGATTTGGAACTCTCCCTCGGGTTCCACCTAAATCACATCCCAATTTATCACATGGTTAGTATCATGTACATATTTCTTAAGCAAAGCAACATCAAAACTATTATGAGCTCTAGTGCTAGCAGGAAATGCAAGTCTATATGGAAATGGCCCTATTCTTTCAAGCACTTCAAATGACCCACAATATCTAGGTGATAGCTTGGCACAACTTCCAAGCTTCAAGGAACTCTTCTTTTCCCTCACTCTGAGGTAAACATTATCCCCAACACTGAACTCTCTGTTCACCCTATGCTTATTTGCATAGCTTTTCTGTCTGTCCTAGGTTACTTTTAGATTTTGGTTGATCTTTGCAACCTTCTACTCCATCTCCTTGAGCAATTCTGGACCAAGCACAACCCTGTTCACTGGATTATCCCATGTCACTGGTGTCATACACCTTCTTCCATACAAAGCTTCATACGGACTCATCCCCAAGGATGCTTGCTGTCCATTGTTATATTCAAATTCTACCAAGTGTAGATAATCTTCCCACTTGGTTGGTTTATGCATCACATACATGCGAATCATGTCTTCAAGCACCTGGTTAACTCTCTCTGTCTGCCCATTTGTCTAAGGATGGTAGATAGAACTAAAGTTGAGCTTTGTACCCAAATATTCAAACAACCCCTTTCAAAAATTGGAAGTGAACTTGACATCTCTGTTAGAGACTATTGCCTTAGGCAATCCATGCAATTTGAAAATCTCCTTCATGAAGATCTTTGCAATGTCATCAGTCTTATGCGTAGACTTAACCGGTATAAAATGTGCTTCCTTTGTCAACTTGTCTACCACAACCATGATGGAATCATGTTGTCTTCAAGTCATCGACAGTCTTGTAATAAAATCCATGGAAATAACTTCCCATTTCCATTCTGGAACTGGAAAAGGATGCACCAATCCTACTTGGTGTTGATGCTCAACCTTTACATGCTGACATTTCATGCACCTTGAAATATACTCAGCCATATCCTTTTTCATTCCTGGCCAAAAGTACTACTTTCTAGCTGTAGCAATTTCCTTCTGATATCCTGGGTGGCCAGAATATGGAGCTTGATGGATCTCATCCATAACAACTCTCCTCAAATCTGTTACATTTGGAATATAAATTCTTCCTTTATAAGTAAGAATTCCATATTCTTCCAATTTATATCCCTCATATGTCTTTTCAAGACTTTGCTGATGCAATTTGTCTTTTACTTGCTCATACGATTCATCTCCAGCAGTATGACTAACAATCTGTTGTCTCAAATCTGATTGGCAAATACTAAGAGATGCCACATGCATTTCATGCACCTTCCTGCCGAGTGCATCAACTACCTTATTCTCTTTTCCTTTTATGTGTTTGATTTCAAAATCAAACTCACATAAAAACTCCAGCCATCTCGCTTGCCTAGCATTTAGAGTAGGTTGATCAAATAAATAATTCAGACCACAATGGTCTATCCTTAACTCAAATATTCTTCCCATCAAGTAATGCCTCCACATCTTGAGAGAATGTACTATGGCTGCAACTTCTAGATCATGAGTGGAATAGTTTTTCTAATGCTCCTTCAGTTTTCTTGACTCGTAACACATCACGTGGTTGTCTTGCATAAGGACTCCTCCAAGCCCTTATATGCATGCATTGGTACACACCACAAAATCTTTCTCTGGGTCTGCAACTTTCAATAATGGTGCACTGGTGATAATATTCTTCAAATGCTGGAAGCTTTCTTTACACCTCGATGTCCATTCAAACTTTATCCCCTTCTTTTGCAAAGAAGTGATGGCATGTGCAATTTTGGAGAATCCTTCAATGAATCTCCTGTAGTATCCTGCAAGTCCCATAAAAGATCTTACATTTGTCACATTTCTTGGAGTAGGCCAATTCATAATGGCTTCAATCTTTTCAGGGTCCATAGATATACCCTCTTCTGAGATAATGTGACCCAAATACTGAATTCTATCTCTATAGAAGTCACACTTTCTCAGCTTTGCATACAGTTGATTCTCCCTGAGAAATTGCAATGTCAATCTCAAATACTCTTCATGCTCTTCCTCATTCTTAGAATAAATAAGAATGCCATCAAGGAAAACAAGAACAAACTTGTCCAAATACCTGCTGAAGACACTATTCATAAGGCACATAAATTTAGCTGGTGCATTTGTGAGACCAAATGGTACCACTACAAACTCATAATGTCCATACCTTGTTCTAAAGGCTGTCTTATGAATGTCTTCATCCTTGATTCTTACCTGATGGTAACCAAACCTCAAGTCAATCTTGGAAAATACCTTTGCTCCTGTCATTTGATTAAAGAGGTCATCAATCCTAGGAAAATGATATTTTTTCTTCATTGTGACTTTGTTCAGCTATCTGTAATCAATACATAACCTGAGTGTACCATATTTCTTCTGTACAAACAAAACTGGTGCTCCCCAAGGAGACACACTCGGTCGGATATACTTCTTTTCCAACAACTCTTACAGTTGCATTTTCAGCTCTAGCATTTCTGGTGTACTCATTCTATAGGATGTCTTAGACACTGGCATTGATCCTGGCATAAGTTAAATTATGAAATCAATGTCCCTTTCTGGAGGAAGCCCTGGAACCTCATCAAGAAACACGTCCCTGAATTCGTGTAACACATGAAAGTCCTCCAACCTAGGAGTTTCATTCTCTGTTGCCTCCAAAATATGAGCTGCATACAACTGGAAACGTTTCGTACAGAACTTCTTCAACTACATTGCCAAAATATGCCTTATAGAAATCACCTTTGGAATGCCTCTTACAATCCTTGAGTTGCATTCTTCATCCGTGCATTCAAAATTCTTATTGTAACAGTCAAGCTTTACCCTCCGAGCTTCTAAACAATCCATTCCAATGAGAACATCATAGGAACCAAGTGGTAGTACATTCATATTGACACAAGTGACCAATCCATTCATGACCAATGGACATTTCTCTACCACTTCACTAACCTTTCTCCTAGTTCCAGTGGCTAGCTGAACTAACCAAGATTTTCTATGCTTTACTTTCTTAAAAGCAAAAATCTCCACTACTCTAGGGGTAATGTAACTGTGAGTAGAACCAGGGTCAATCAAAATAGAAACAGATTGCTCAACTATATTACCCGCAACTTCAACCATAGTTGATTGGTGACCTTCCTGGAGGTCCTCCAGTGCTGCATAAATCCTAGGGACAACTCTTGCTACTTGACCCACTGTTTCTGCTTCTTGAATGCTGTAATCTATCCTTGCACTCTCATTCTCGAGTGGACAATTCCTATGCATGTGGGGTCCTCCACATTTCCAACATTGGAGAGGTTCTCTGTTCTACTATGGATCTCTAGGATTTTCTCCCATCACACTGGTTGGATGCTTCTCAGCTTGTGATGGTTGCTTCTGCTGATTCTTGAAGTTAAAAGGTTTGAAACCTTTCTTCCTTTGGTCAGACTTCTCATTCTTTTTGTCCTTCCATGTCTTATGATAACCAGGTTTACCTTTTCTTTCCTCATAGCAATACTTAGCCTTCCTTATTGCTTCTTCCAGAGTCCTAGGTTCGTAAAACTCAATTTTGTCTTTGTAAGATTGAGGCAATCCACTCAGGAAATGCTAGATTTTTACTTTTTCATCTTTGATGTACCTGACATACCTCAATAGTTCCAAGAAATTATTTGCATACTCTTCCATGGTCTATTGTCCCAATCTCAGCTCATGGAACTCTTAATCTTGTCATCATCGTACCTGTCAGAGAGGTACTTCTGCTTGAAGTATTTCTTGAATTGTTTCCACACAATTCTTCTTTCATTAACTTTCTTTACTTGTCTGTGGTGTTCCCACCATATGGATTCTCTTCCAGTCAAATTGAATATAACTACCCTTGCTTTCATATTTCTAGAGTAGTCTTGAACTTGGAAATACTTCCTCATCCCAAGAAGCCAAGCCTTAGCTTCTTGGTCAGTCTTGACCTCACCATTAAAAGTAGGAGGCCTTGCCTTTTTGAATTCATCTTGTGAATCATTCTTGTAACGTCTCCTCCTCTTATTCCTATGAGATGGAGAGCTCAAATCCCCTCTGGATTTTTCAGAATTAGATGACCCACTGGTAGGCCATTCTAGAGTATTCCTTTTGTCCCTGGAAGCTCTCCTGGAGACATGGGACCTTTTTCGAGAATATCCCTTGGTGCTACTCCTGCTTCTTTCTGGATTAGTTGTCTGATGCCTAGAGTTAAGAAGCTCTCCTGCTTCTTTCTAGAGTTTATCTATCCCTGGATTTCTGTCAAACTCTGCAGTATAGCTGCATTTATCTGATTTTGATCTTCTTGAGCCTTAAGCATCCTTTCATTGTCTTCTCTGAAAGTTTGCAACTCCACCCTTAGGATCCTCATGGTGGCTACAATATTTGGGGGAGTCTCTTGATTTCTCCTCCCATTGGACTCTATCTCGTCATTTCCAACTCTGACATTTTCTCCCATAGCATATTCCTCGAAATCATAGGGGTCCTGTGCATCATTCATGTCGTCGATTTTCATCTTGGCTCAACCAAGAACAATTTTTTTGAAAACTGCTCTATGCAAAATGTTTCCTTTGAAGGTGACTATAATTCTGTAAAATGTGTTAATGAACACAACTGCTAGCTGCATAAGAATCTCATGAATTCATAATTACTTACTTGCATTTGGAAAATACTATATTGATAACTTTGTCAAAACATAGAATTTTCTTTTCACCAAGAACGACGGTCTCAGGGGGACAATGGGGGTCAAGGATGGCGCCCTCGTTTTTTTCTGTAAATATTTGATTTTTGTGCAATCTGGTGCATAAGATCGCTGCCATTTTTCACCTTTTCAGCACTTGTAAATCCCTCTAGAATCCTGCTTTTCCACTGAAAAATCCTACTGAAAACTCAAATTTTCCATTCGTTCAGAAAAATGACCAAAGTTTTCCGACGTATCGGCTTGAATTTCATTTCCCTTTCGATGCTTCAGCAGATCGATCTTATTTTCTCTTTCTATGCTTTGTCGAATCGATCTTCTTTTCTCTTCTAATGCTTTGTCGGATCGATCTTCTTTTCTCTTTCGACGCACATCGAAAAAATTCTTCTGAGATTTTATCGGAAATCTTTTTCGATACTCATCGAAAGCTTATACGAGATGCCTCGAAGAGCTTCTCTTGAGAGACATTGGAAATTTATTCAAGATGCCTTAGAGAGCTTCTCCCGAGAGCCATTGGAAATTTATCCGAGATGCCTTGGAGAGCTTCACCCGAGTGACAACAGAAAAATTTTCCCGAGATTTCCTATACTTAGAAAAAATTTCAAATTTTTCTTCTCCTCTACCTCTTTCTATTGCCATGTCGTCTCCATTTTGGCGAGCCTTGCCAACACCTCGGCTTCGCTTCATTGACCCCTTCATAGTTTCCCATCTGCAGTCATCGGCAGCCCTTCAACAAATTGAGCCGATGTATCGGCTGGCTTCAATAAACATCTTCCGATGATTTTGACACTTAGAAAAATTTCAAAAATTTTCTTTCTATTTGCCTTAATGGCTAGGTTTTGGGCTTGTTAGACGATGTATTGGCTCAACCCAGCTGAGACCATCGGTTCCACCCAGCCAAGACCATCGACAAAAGTCACCGCTTCGAGCCGATGAGTGAAATATTCAAACTTAGAAAAATTTCAATTTTTTTTTCTCTGCTTTGGTTTCTTTGTCGTATGTACTTGGCTAAGTCATCCGACGTATCGGATGGACTCAACTAAGCCATCCGATATTTTCCATACTTATAATTTTTTTGTTTTGAAATTCTCCCTGTTAGCCTATGCTCAATACGGGTTAATTTTGCCTCTGTTAGCTGATTTCCTTGGCCCATAGAGGCCCAATATTGCAATCCCGAGGCTTTGATACCACACTGTCACATTCCCGCCCCTCCACCGGAGGAGAGGACGTGACTATTGCTGCTATCTAATCTGGGATATCTAATTCCCATGAGCATACACATGATAAAATGAAATGCATTGAACCAATACATGCATAGATGCATAAATAGTTAACACACAGCGGAAGCATATCCATTCCATTCATTCACATGTTCATTGTAATTCATTATCAAACGTAAATGCATAGATTTAAACACAAGAATACTTATATTATGAAGAAGCTCATCCTGCAACCAGCTATGTTGCTGTAACGTTCCACCCAACCATAGGCCAGTGTGCTCCTTAATCTCTTAGTAACACTGCCACACCAAGCTGGGCATTATTCCCACAAGGAATAAGGTAACACTAGAAGGCTCAGATATAGCCAAGGATACCACAAAATTCAGCCAAGCCAAGGTTTTTTTTTAGGCTGCAAATCAGATGGATAGGTTGACTGCTAAGCTAGTGATCTCCTCAGCAGAGCCATGGACACCTGCACCAAATCTAGCCTGGATTCTAAACATTTACCCACCCAACACAAGGAAGCATCCCCTTCTCTACTACACAGTCCCTCGGGCTATGCTTTCCCTTCCAGTGCTATTCAAGGTGCGCAAAGAAGTAAACCAGCCCCCTAGATCTGCCTGTGGGGTTCCTTCACAAACTAGGTTTATCAAGCTGGTCAAGCCCCATTTTCACTCCCAATTCAATACAGACCAAAGAAAAAATGCATACATAACAATATACATAATTTCTGGGTTGAGGAAAACAATTTGGAAACAAAATGAATTACTAAGGTGGGTGCCACAACCCCCTAACAACAATTCGTATCCCAGGGATGTTTTGGCCCTAACATGGCCAAAAACGAATTCAATACACAACAATTACAGTGCTGGGCATGGAGAAAAACGTCTTGGAAGCTAAAATCAGAGATGGTAAGTGGGTAAAACAGCCCCAGGAGTCAAAATCAAATTTCAGCTTGGAAAATGGTGGAGAAATGCAACAAAAATGTTGGGGAAGAAACCCAACCACAGATCATTACAAAAATGAAATTCTCAGCATGAGGAGAATGAAGAAACGACTGCCCACGTGAGGTGAAACACACACAACCAATCCAAAAATGAAATTCACACACATAAAACTTCCATCCATTTTAGAGAGCCCCAATGTGGATGACTGATGATGAGGGAAACGTCCAGGAGCCCAAAATTGTGAATGAGAACACACAACAGAAAAATCGTGAAGGTAAATAAGCTCCCAAGCTTCACTCCATGAGGAAAAACTCCAAAGCTTGCATGTGAGGAGAAAACAACAGTTTGTGCATGAGGGTGGAAAAATGGGATCGTGGTCCCTTCTCCTCCTGCCCACATGAGGATGAATGTGCTCCCTGGTGGAGTGCGCATGTGGGAAAGGAATGACAGTCCTGCCACACACCACTTCCCATGCAAATAAATTTTCCCAGGGAAATAATTGCCCCCAACTAACTCCAGAGGATTTAATTCGGTAGTTGAGACAAGAATAAGAAAAACAAGTTGTTGAGGGAGACAAGGGATAAAGGGTGAGTAAGACAAAAGATAGGTGACAACTAAATGGGCTCAGCTCTTGACACTTGGATTTTCCTCAATGGTTCCCAAGGGTTAAATACTCCCCCCCCCTTATCCTTAGGAAATCATGCCCTTTTCATTATGGTTGCATTGACATAGCTGGTTATAGGTCTTCTTTAATTAATTTGCATATGTACATGGTGCCCAAATTATAATTTGTTGGCTAGCACAAAAATACCATTGGCATCGATTTTAATTGCCGAACATAAAACAATAAATCAATGGTGGGGTTTTTGCCTTTACTTCCACACCATGATTACATACAATATAAACATAATATACATTTTTAATGCAAATGGGGTCAAAACCAGGGTGTTACAATATTGATGCAGGAACACATTTGGATCAGACTCACATCTTGCAAAGTTTTGTGATAGCAGAAAAGAGTCCATCTTTGCATACCAAGCTCTTGGGGCTTGTTTTAAGCCATATAATGATTTCTGAAGTCTGCAAACTAATGTTGGGTATGATATGTATCCTTTAGGATACTTCACGAAGATATCTTCTTGTAGGTCTCCATGAAGAAAAGAACTCTTCACATCCATATGGTGCACCTCCTAGTGTTTGGATACTGAATGACAAAGACAACCCGAATAGAATCCATTTTTGCCATCGGTGCAAGGTTTATGTATAGTCCACTCCTTGATATTGTGAGAAGCCTTTTGCAACCAAAATAGATTTATATTTTTAGGTTGAGCCATCTGCAAGAACCTTATTTTGGTAGACCCATTTGCATTGAACAAGTTTCCTCCCAGTTGGAAGAGAAATTAGCTCCTAGGTTGCATTTTTCTGAAGAGAGTGATACTCTTCAACCATAGCAGTTTTCCATATAGGATCATGATGGGAATGATAATATGATTTTGGATTAGATCCAATCATCATATAGAATTTCTTGGATAGCAAAATATTAGTGCATTAAAGAGAAATACCTGCTCTTTGATAGTCTACTCGAGTTCTCCTTGGATCAGCATGATTTCCAATGTTTGACCTGGTAGAGGAGAGAGTCTTTTTTGCCCATTTTGGTAGATGAGAGGGGTCATTCGGGTATGATTTAGAACCTGATATTTCATGCTCACTGATATTAGAAATTACACCTGAAATATTAGAGCACATACTTTCATTTTCATCTCCAGAATCTTCATCAGAAAGAGGAAGCGGTTTGGCAGTTTCTTCTTGCACTAGTTTCAGATCTTGAAGAGGTTCTTCAAAGCAGACACTTCTCTCGATGATTATATTTTTTGTTATTATATTAAATATCTTGTATGATTTTTATTCTTTAGCATACCCACTGAGGATGCATTCAACACTCTGAGGCTCCAAATATTTTCTCTTATCCAGTGGAATTCTAGCCCATACAGTGGACCCAAAAACCCATAGATTAGACACATCAGGCTTGTTACGAGTGAAAGCTTCGAAAGGTGTTATACCTTTGACAGATGAGTGTGGGACCCTATTCAGAATGTATGCAGCAAAATTCATAGCCTTACCCAAAATATTTTCATCCAAATCTTTAGACTCAAGCATATTACATGTTGTCATCTCTTTTAGTGCTCGGTTTTTCCTTCCCGCTACACCATTCTGCTGAGCTGTGTAGGGAACACTGTGCTAGATATTGATTCCATTTTCCACACAAAGTTTCAAAAGCTCTGATTTAATTTATTCCCCTCCATGATCATATTTTATAGCTTTGGTCTTTCTCCCAGTAGTAGTCTCAACGCAAGCTTTAAAATCTATGGATTTTTCAAAGACTTCCAATTTCTTTTTGAGAAAGTAGACCCATGTAAATATTGAAAGGTCATCTATGAAGGTAAGAAAATACATCGATCCATTCATGGAGGTATTTGGAATTGGACCACTGATATCACTATGTATCATCCCCAAAATACATGAATCTCTACTAGCTTTTCCTTGATCAAACTTATGCTCAGGATGCTTGTCGACTATGTATCCCTTACATATCCCTTTTGAGGATTTGATTGTCAGAATGCCTTCCACCATGGAATCCCTTTGTAGAAGCTACAAATATTTATAGTTTAGGTGTCCAAAAATCTCATGCCACAATCGTTTGACCTAATTTCCATGAGTCAGGAGGGCACTTGGCTTTGAATTAGGCACAAAATTGGAAAACTCATAGGTCTTAATAGCATGATTTGCTTTTCCCACTACAATGATTTTTACCGTTCTTATCTCAGATATCTCAACATAATTGGAGCTGAATACAAATATTTTAGGAAAACCCGTGTGTGTCATTTGATACACTGAAATCAAGTTTTATGTTAAAGAGGGAACATATAGAACATTCTTAAAGCTGCCATGTTTTATATGAATAGTACCTTCTCCTTTTGATGAGACTTGTGAGTCATCTCCCATGTGGATGGAGATGCAACTATTGGAATCTAGTGATGTGAAAGAATCCTTACATGCAACCATATGATTCGAAGCTCTAGAGTCAATGAGGAGAGCCATATATTTCAAAAAATTAATCATGAGTGCATGTCCTCTTTCAGGTTGATTATTCCGATCTCCAGTATCCTTCTTCCTTGCGCCTTCTAGAAGAGTAATGTTGTTTTTCTCTAGGAGAAGGTCCATCTTATCAATATTTATCTTCATGCAAGATATTTTAGGATGAAATCCTCTAGCATAGTAAGAGCACTTTGTCTTCTCTTTTCCCCACTGCTTGTTTTTCCTTGAGCCTGAGGGCTCATCCAACTACTGGTTTTTCTCCTTCTGCTTAGGATGATCAAAGTTAGTCTTCTGTTTGTTTTAATTTTCCTTTGCATTTGAAGCCTTGGGTCCTCCAAAAAACAAAGTTTGATCTTTGGAGGATCTCATGGATCCCATCTGTACAAGTTTATCATGCTCATTGGTTAGGGACTCAATGAATGCATTCAAGGTAGGCGTCTTCCAATTTCAAATTGTAATATTTCTGGTATGGAAGGTAGAGACAAATACAGAGTATTATGATCCTAGCTTCAAAAAGATAGAAATAATTAGCTGACCATATTTCTTCTCAACTCTGCATTGCTTCAATTGAAGCACAAGGTGCTTAAAATTAATGAAGAATTCATTTATGGTCTCAAAATTGCCTATATTTAGAGAGATTAGTTCATTCTCCAACTGATAGGCTCTCAAATCATCTTACTTGACAAAGAGTTTAGCAAGTTGTTCCCACACATTTTTAGGAGTACTCAAACCACTGAGGTGGAAAAGGAGATCCTTTGAAATGGAGAGGCATAGAAGACCATACACTTCATCCAGTTTATTCCAATATTTGGAATTCTCTACTACTGAGTTTGGCTCTATCTCTGTGCCCATGGTGATTCTAAGGAGTCCCTTGGAGCACAATGTTATCTCTGTGTCCTCTTTCGATTGATGATAGTTGAAAGGAGTGAGAATATTTCTAGAGGAAGAGTCCATTTTCCAGCAGTAGCGAATGCAATAGTAGATTATGAGATACTCGTAATCACACAAAACAAACAAAATAAGGTCGAACAACCTACAATTTTGGAGTTACTTCACGCCTGGATAGACTTCTTTGGATAGAATCCAATGGGAGCAAGGTTAATATTCCAGGCCTTATGTGAAAAAATCTCCGCTTCTGGTACAGTGTTGGAATATTTTTTTACCAATTTTTCTCAATCTTGATCAAATATCCATCAAAATATCTGTAGAAGAGTTTCCTTGTCCTTCCATGGATTTGATACCATATAAAATTGAGACACAACAATATTGGAACCAAGACAAAAGTTACTACAGATGATACAAATAAATTTGCTCAATGAAATGTCAGAAACAGTGCAAAAGACTTGTAGTGTATATTTCTTAATCATTAATTAGAAGAGATAGATTAGAATGCAATACAATGGCATGAGTAGCCATGCAATTCGAATCCAAGAGAGTTCGTTTGAATTGAGTGCACGAGAGTGGCTTAATTGTTAGTTAAACACCACTCGACACATTAGTTAACCACTTAACTCCACATAATTGACTCTAACCGACTCTGAGGCAATTTATACTGAGTCTAATTGAATAGAACTTAATTGCATGCCAACAAGTAGGTGGTGGCACCTTTCTGACTTCAGTTAGGTGATTTAAACAGAACCAAGTCACCAAAGTTAGGTGAGGGTACCTTTAACACTCTAGTTAACTGCATTTAGATATAAAAAAAAGAACAAATCATGGGAAAGGCACCTTTACAACTTCAGTTAACCGAAAAGTAGGTGAATCGGCTCCCAATTGACTGGGTGGGGCATGTAACTCATACAAATCAACCTATATTTGATCCTATATTGAAGGAGGAGGCTCAATTAGGCTCCTCAATTGAAGGAGGAGATCTAGTTTGATGATGTAGTCACATGTTTGAGTCAAAACTTAGGATAAGTGGTAAATTAGGCCAAAATAATCCAAATAATGATGTTTGGTTGGAAAGTGACTCCTACATTATTGGTGTTCCAATACATTAAGGGGTGTATATTGGATACTTGACTCATTTCCTTGTGGAAAAAGTAAATTGACACAAATATTTAAAATGATTTCAAATATAAATGGGAAAAAATGAAATAAAATCTAACAAAGGAAAATACTAAAATGGAAATGATAGGATGCCTCATTTTATGCAATTCGATGAAAATAAATGATAATATATTATATAAAATGAAATTGCATGTTCAATACTTGAGCTTGCAGAAGGGAACTCACAAAATTAACCCATCTAAGGATACATACCGCTTAATGTAAACTCTAGCCAAGATATAATTGGGAAACTGTCACCCGAAGGGTAACTATATGTTCCAGAGGGAACACACTCACATTTACTACATCATTTAAGGAAATAATAAAGGCATTGATTTACCCATACAAACAACACACACAACCCACCACATAACATTGGGAAGTATGTGCTATTACCAACATCATATTCATTTCATGGATCTAGATATCAAAACATATCACTTAAAACAACAACAACAAAAGTAAACAAAAACCCAACACTATCTCCATTAATATGATTCTCATTCATTCTTGCACAATATCGTAATCCCAATCCTATACAAAATATTATCCAATTCGATTTATTCGATGTGGATAAGTTTGTTAACCAAAGGAAATTTATGGGTTGGTAAAGTATTATTTTACCAAGACATACACAAAATCACACCCCACCCCATTAAAATTAGACCTAAACTCTCCACTCAAAACCCTATTCACCAAATAACAACACAACATAAAGTTATATAAGCAATAATGAATAACACACCCATTTGCATTGACATTGCATAATTTCCAAAATAAAACCTTGTGGCACCTATAAAATACAACTATTTTTGGTCAAAACTGAGTGTTTAACATTATTAGGATGATACAATTTTTAATGGAATTTAATGAAAATTCCAAGCTTTGGCATGGGGCTATAAGAGATGACATATCATATTTACATTACTATTAGTCAAAACTAAGTGTTTAACATATTAGGATGATACAATTTTTAATGGAGCTTAATGAAAATTCCAAGATTTGGCATGAGGCTATAAGGGATGACATATCATCTTTACATTACTACTATTTCCAAGATATATTGTATGCATCTTTGTCCCTAACACTTATAAGCATATAAAGTTGAAGATAACTTGTTTGCAATCAAATAAAGCTAGGGTAAAATGATCATATGAGAATACTTTTACATAATATTGTGTTGTACAAGATGATAAATCCTTCAAGCCCTTGACACAAAGTGATTATAGGGATATTAAGACTAAATATAATAAAGCATCCACATCCAAATGAATGATTTAATCCCCTAAAAACCTAGTCTATTGTGTATCGTAATTTTGTATTTAAACTTCAACTAGAGTGTTTGTTTCAATCGATCCCTCAAGTTGTGGCTAGCGATTGAAACAAGGTGTCATCATAATAATTATCTGGGTTCAAACCCTAGTAAGCAATGAACCTTGTTTAGGTGCATCAATTGTTAGACTTTGTTAGAACTCACAATAAAATGGATTTCCAACAATAATGCATAGTTTGGGATCAAGGCTTGTCATAGCTTGTTATATTTTCACTTATATAAAAGCTAAAGTCAAATATCTTGAAAATTATCACAACATTATCCCCTATAATGTTGTTGATTTCTTTTAAATCCCAAACACAACGTACATTATGTTTTTTTCTTCTTCTTATTTTTGCTACAACCATTGGATTTGGTAACTTGGATATGAAATCCTAAACCAAGAGAAACATCAAACTCCATGTTCAAATAAAGAGTAAGAAAAAATTATGCCCAAACTTAATGCAATTAATAAGTCCTCGATCACAAGTTTTGACCATTTTTTTCCAACTCTTATGGATTAGTCTATAAGTGAAGTTATACACCCTCGAACTTGCCAAAAGACATGAACATATATAACTTGATATCATTATTTCAAATTAGGGAATAATTTCAACCTTAGTCTTCTTAATGTTCACATGTGTGCAACAAAAGAAACATTGGTTTCTAAAAATATGCACATATAAACATGCATCAGTAAAATACAAATGGTATTTTCTCTCTTCTAATACCACCACAAATCCACATCAAATAAAAACAAACCTAGAGGTGGATTCATAGTTATAAGTGGTTGTGAATGCATAGGATTGATGGGTGACTGTCACGCTGAATTTAAATTTGTTTAAATGCAATTCCTATACCTTACAACCCTCTGTGCTGTGGCTTGCAAAACATGTTCTCCACTTGTCAATTTATTAAATTTATCCATGATATATCACTCCATCCAATACAAATTATTTCCAAAAGTATTATAGTTGATACCTAGAACAAATATAATTGTAATTTTATTTGCATACATTGCCTCCAATTCTTCTTCAATCTATCACCTACCACTATAATTCATATTTTGTTACATCACATTAAAACAAAACGGAGAAGCAACATTGTCACTAGAAAGTTGAAAGCATCAATGTTTGCATGTCAATGGAAAATTGAAAACTTCCAAAGCTTGTGCATTCATGTAGCAATGGACAGTTACTTTTTTCATTGATAGGGCCTATTATTGGGACTTATAAATCTTATTCTTCAATTCAATGTGTGCTCATTTTCATTATAACCAAAATAAAAATAAAAAATGCATCACTTACAACAACAAACTTGTCCACAATATTTTCTTTTGATGTTTCCTTTGAAACAAAACATGGAGGTTGCACCATTATTGCTCGAATATTTCTATTGCATTTACCAAAAATTTATTGATCCCACAGTCATAATAACCCATCTTATTTATGATAGGATTGGTGTTTTCTTGTAAGGTAATTTCAATGTTTTGATGCTAAAGAATGTCACAATCATATCTCATGATTATAGACCTAGTATTTGTTACAACAATATTACATCCAACCTAGTTAATTAATGTATCTACATATAACCCTGATTTCATTAAACTTATACTAATATTAGTCTAAGCAAACATAGAATTATTATGAATATTGGTTTCTAATACTTGAAATACTGATTTCCAATAGTTGATATATCGGTTTCCAATATAGTGGATGTCGTTTACAATACCTAAGTTGGCGGTTCCAAAAACTGATATACCAGTTTCCATTTATAGTGATATCACCCATAGTATGACAAAAATAACAAGTTCCATGATTCAAGTGAGCAAGAGTAGGAGTTGTTTCCCTTTCTCACACACTAGTCATTCTCATTCTTAGGAATAAGAGGAGCACTGGCCCTTTCTCATTGATAATATGTGCCAATGAGTGTGTCCCATAGATGTATGATAAGGTATCACACCTCTAGTAACAGTTGAGAGCAAGGCATATTGGATAAAGAGTGGGGCACATTACCAAAACCACATCCATTTCATTAAAAAAACCCGAACGCACAACAAACCTTGGCGGACAACTTCACAAAAGTTGCGACCCATTGTAAATTTATAAGATGGATTTAATAAATCCATGATGAATTCTCCATAGACCAACAACTCAAGGCTTCCTCGATTTACTACAATATTGTGAGGAAGGATTTGTGAAAATGATGCTGCCACATAGAAATATACATTCAATACAAGAATGGAGTTTAATAATTCCCTATACTATTTTCGATAGAATTAACTCAGACTAGTATCTAGTCTTTTCTTTCTCATTCTTTCTTTTTGTAGTAGTATGAAAAGAAGGAAGGTTTGGCTTCAAGTTGTCCGAGAGAAAATAGTGGGATAGTGGTGTTGAGTTTCTCGACCCTTTGGTAAGTTATTATTCATCAGTCAGTTATCTTTTCAGATGATCAGACATATTTAGTGATTAAGATGGTTGTTGGATAACAATGCATTTCCTGAATACCGGGAGAGAAATGCACAACAGACCAATCGAAAGAGTACACTTGAATTTGTGACCCATTGTCACTTTATAAGGTAGATTTTATAATCCTATGATGGGTCCATAAACCCAATAGCTTGACACAGCCTCAAAATACTACAAAACAAGAGGCGATGAACTACACATTACTGTAGGAAAACAACACATTGTGTCGTGTGGACTCCCAAGCACAGAATAATGAAAAAGAACTTATCATATATCACTGATGACCAGAGTCCATGTGGCCTATTGTAAACCATGCTACATAAAAAATGTGACACCACTTTAAAAAATAGATTTGAAAGTGTCATTTTAACGATGAGAGATAGCAAATTAGGATTCGATGAGAGAGTACCGATTAGAAACTAGAACTATGTTTAGATTATTGGTAAAGAGCCATTGTTTGTGGTTGGACAAGTTGGGAATGAGGGATCAGTGGTGGTTAATTTTCTACCTCAATGTTTGGTATGTGTTCGTAGAAGAGTTTAATGCGGATTTAAACATTCACTCACCGATTTAATTGTTCCATCTGATGTGTTTCATGTTGCTTGATGTGTGGATGATTTTAGTGATAGTGCATAGCCCATCGTTTATAGTGGTATGAGGTAATACTCAAGTCATTCTTTTTTGGACCCATTGGAATCAAATATATTTCTTAATTTGACAATGGATCACAAATGTCTGGAGATCCTTTAAGGCAACTCTGTCATCGATTTCAACATCGACACATCGAAAGTGGGAAGTCGACATTGGCAAAATAAAAATAACAACATCAATAATCCACCCGACTTGCCGATGTTAGAAATGTTAGGATCAACATGGTAATGTTAGGAAGACATAATTAAACGGTCAAGATGTTTATTAAAGCTGATTAAATAATTGATTAATGAATATTAAATAATAATTAAGTTATTTAATCTCGTTTAGATAATTGTTAATGCAATTTTAGCTATTATTTATCTACTCTTTCAGAGTTTCAAGCTGACTGTGGATCGTGGTTATCTATTTAACTATTTTTGTTTAATTTTTCATGTAATTATGGAGCCTTTGTAGTGCTCTGTAGGTGTTTTTAGTGACAAATGTTTATTTATGTTGTTGTGTAGCACGAGGGTGCATTACAGATTGGTATCTCTTACACAAAAATATTATTGTATAACTATTTTTTCTTAATGAAACATTTTATATTGTTTTGGCCATTTTTTTCTCGACATTGTGTTTTATGGTACTCACTTTACTGATACATATTCCTTGAAAACCCTAATAAATAAATAAAAATTGTGATACAATATAGTAAAAATATTGTTGACGAGATTCAACCTTGAATTTTCATTCCATGCAATTTTAAAATATACAAAAAAAAACATATACTATAATAGGCCTTGAAAAATATAAAAAATACAAAGTTGAGGAAACTACAGCGAGAAAGAAAACAATATGAAAAAAATTGGTTCCTGACTAATCATGATTGACTGATTTCTCCGACACCCTAGAGCCAACAATGGAAGCGGGTTCCCACAACATTTTAGCCAAGTTTAGTATTCCTTTAATGGATTTGTCATGCTCTTAAGCAATGAGCTTTAATTTTTTTTAATTTTTTCTCCATAATCATCTGCAATCATTGAGAGTTATTCCTAATTATCGATATGATCATTTTTTCTACTGTTGATAGTGTCAACTGACCCTTTGAGGTTTTTCAGCTGGAGGGGAAGTTCCCTCAACATTTCTTCTAGATGCGCGTCAACCAATTATTTTGATGGGCCGCTAGTCATTCTAATTTGTGACTGAATATCAGGGGTTGAGTTTCAAATATGAAAACAAAGTGTGGAAAATGGTTAATGAATATCCCCACCACCTAGACAACCACCTCTCTAGTCTGGGCACGTGTCTTCCTTATATATACCATCACTAGTGCTAATGAGTATGCATGAGATTTGACAATTATGATTTAGAGCACTAGGAGGATTTGTAAATGAATCAAGTTGATTTATTTGTGTCCTTGAACCATAATTGTCATAATTGTCACACAGTCCAACGATAGGCTAATTAACAGTGGTTAATTAACATTTAAATGTTATTCTAATTCACAGTATATTGATAAATTTCAATTCCAGGCATATGCCACATTTTGGATTTGACATTAAATGATGAGTCACTATACACAACGCTTAGATCCAGGTTAAAGTTCACATGTCTAGATTGGGAAGATCCAGTTGGTGAGTAATTTTGCTACCATTAGCTAATTGGGCTCAGAGTGCACTCCAAATATTCCCATGTGTGAAACTGAGTCTAGGTATACACTATCATACTTCAATTACATCAAAAATTAAATTAATGTTGACACTCTATGAAGTACCATATGTTTTCATAATAAAAAACTTATAGTGGCAATGAAATGATCGATTCTACACATATGGTTAGTCAACTCAGCGTATGATATATTAATAAAAAAATAATGTTGACATCCAAACAACACAGATGGACATGATAATATTTAGATTCCTATTTTCCCTAGATCTTGGGTGTTCAGATGTTAATTTTTTATCGCCATCCCACCGCTTGTGAATATTATCAATGTGATGTGATTTGTAGAACCTCATTTTATTGGGCATATCCTAAACACAAATCATATTCTTTTATAAAATTCATTATATTTTGGTCAAAATTTTTAGACTTGTTCCCTTTGTGATTGTTATTTGACAAACACAGGGGAGTGCACTATGAAGCTTCCTTCATTGTCTCTTTCCTTATTTGCTTGTTGGTCATAAATTAGGTGTTCTTTGAGAAACCCTTCACCTTTTCTTTTGTTTCCTGAAAGTATTGTATTATGGCTCTTTCTCTAGAATTGGGAATGAATTTGGGACTGTTTATGACACTATGGATCATGATGTATTTGATGTTATCGTGAGAAACGATGGTCTAGTAACCCACTCCAAAAATTTCTAGGTGTCTGAAATAGGTAAGTTTTCTTTTCCTGGTACTTTGTTCTAAACTCATGGAAATTTCATTTTCCCTTTCTTTTATATGTGTTCCAACATAGTTTGGAGTAGAGAAGCCTATACTCACTCTCCTTGGTCCTTTGTAGAGATCGGTTTACTAGTTTTGAGGTAGGCGAGATTAAGAAAATTGAGAGAATGTTAAGGAGAATGACTTCTCAACTGGAAGGATTGAAGGAGTCCATTGTCCATATCAACAACCGCATGGAAAAATGGGACAAGAATCATGATCTAATTCAAGCCAAAGTCAAAGACAAGCACAAAAAAATAGAACAACTTCACCTTTCCAATGATTAAGAGATGCATTTCAATATGGTAGTCGTGTTGTACCTAGGAAGCCTATCTCATGTTGGGTTTTGTATAGAATCAAAATAAATAGAAGAGGATAATGTAAAACACACTGCTATTGGGAAATGTGAAGGTCCAAGTTCTCACACTGAGGCTTAGGATCATAATGACTAGTTCATGGATGAAGGACACCATGGCCATGGATTTTCATAAATGTCTTGTTTAAATGTTAATGTTTTTAATAGTATTACTAGGAAAATTTATCTGGTAGTATAGTTATAGGAAATTTCTAGATATTCTATAGGAAATATAGTCTTACAAGGATGAAGGTTTTTCCGAATATTCTCTGAAAACTTGGGCATAAATTTTGTTATTGAAACCATTGTAAATCTTGGGTTGTTAAGGATTTCCTCAGCTTTTCAATACAAATCTCTATTACATGTTTCTAAAAATTATACCACTTTTGGGTATATTCCAACATAATATTATAATTATCATCATCTGAATTTCCGTTCATCCACAAGGACCATACGATTTAAATCAAAATGATCTCTATGCATGCTCCAATATTTTCATTGAGTGTTGAAAAATATCATTGATAAGTTTGTTTGAGAAATTACTTAGTGAACACCATTCAACTTAGAGATAATAAACCAAATTCATTTGACATCGAAATCATTCTAACCCTTGGGATGTTATGGATCCCCTCAACCATTTAATACAAATCATTATTTAACCCGTTTTTAAAAATAAAATCACTTTTATATATACTCAAACATATAATTGTCATCATCTAAATTTCCATTCATCCACAAGAACTCTTTGCATTTGAACCACAGTCTCTCAATCAAATTGATCTCTATGCATGATCCAAACCTTTGATTGTGGTTTGATAAATATCATTGATTTGTTCGTTTGATAAACGCTATTGGTCAGTGAACATCGTTCATATAAGAGATAATAAAACAAAATTGGTTTCATATATTTCACATATGCTTATATAATTACCAAAAATAAGTATCAATGTAGATAAAATATTGTATCACATAATAATAAAGTTAACCATGAAATCATTTTCCAAGTCTATAAAATGAATAGGGATTTCCAAGTCTCTAAATTGAATAACTGGGAACTGTTTTTGTAAGCATTTTCAAGTATCTCTTCATGAATGTTTTCGGATGGTGGCTTTGAAAGTTGCAAAGATTGGACCATATAAGTACATATTTTTCCAAAGAACCATCATATTTCTAATTGGTAGGTATTTTAAAACAATTTTCCTCTATTATGCCCACTATGATACCTAGCTTCATCTATAAACAAGATGTTCGATTTATCATATCTTTCCTCATAGATATCAAAGACTTTATATATGTTCTTCTGGTAAATAGGTAACAAATTTCCAACTTGACTTATTTTGCAATTGTTCATTTCATGTTGAGATTTACCCTAAAAAATTACAAATTTGACATCCTTCATCCAATCAAACTTTTTCTGAAGAAAAAAATGTCAAATTTTTTCTTTGCAAATTCTAATAACCGAGGACTAAAATTGAGTGTTGGAAGGACCATATTTGAAATCAGCCTTTGAGTGTTGTGGTTTTTTGCTGACAAAAATTGGTACTCCGAAAACTAATCCTTCCAATGCCAATATCAAGAGTTTCTTTTGAATTGAAACCAATTAGATGAAAATTGATTTGGAATTTGTAAATGGAGGACCTAAACCAAAATTCAAGTAATAAGATACATTTTTATGTAAATGATTAACATATAATTAAGGCAAGCAACTTTTTGATGCATTCATATTTGGAATTACTCATATTTTAGGTTTTAATGATGCCCGAAGTGACATATCCCCTAGTGTAATGGTCTTATTGGTTAAGGGGTTACACCATGCCAATTGAAAGACTACAGTCATAATCTAATGATATACCATTAAAATTAAATTAGCTAAAAGTGAAAAGTATGTGGAAATAAGTGAAGTCAAATGAAAGAAAATGCAATATCAACATTTTATTTTTAACATATACGAAGCATGTGAAAATCAAACCTAAAGAGAAATCATCATCAATTGGTAAAGTGGATTGAAGACATTAAATGTTCTTATAAAAAATTATTGTATTGATTTCAAAATATCTACAACATAACATCATTATTGTATTATGGGCCCATAAATGAGATACTCTACCAAAATTTCATTATCCAATTGTCCTTTGAACTGTGAACTTTATGAAATTATCTCCCGACTCTCTAGAAACATTTTTATGAAATTATTGCAACTGCTATACAAGTATCTCCTGACTCTCGAAAAACATTTTTATAAACAAGTATTGTATTTGTTTCATTATATTGTCTCCAAACCACCTAAAGTGGCTTGGAAATCCTTTTTGAAATGTTCCTTACCAAAACAAAACAAGTCACTCATGGAAAGTGGAATTTTAGGAAAAACTTGCTTAGCTATTTGTGTTATTTCTTTCTTCTCCCTGTCAGCCCCGAATGCAACCTCAAATACACTTGTGACCAATGAGATAAATTCATATAGTTTCGAACAAAGTCTACAATACTTTCCATTCACTCTCAAGTTTAAGTTGGACTTTTTTGTAGATTCATAGCATAAGAAATATTTGAGGTCTAAAATCAATAAAAAAAAATTATTTCCACTACAAAAAACATTTCTCATTGTATATTATATATTAAAAAAATATCATATACTATATATTGAAAAATCATTAGTGCGATACTGCAAATACCTAAATAAGTTGTGAATTTCACGTTTGTTCCAGTGTCTCACATCATTTTAGTAGTTTTGTCTTCTGTTTGAGAAAGAAAATTAGATTTTTTTTCTTAAAATACAAAAATCTAAGTTTGTGTTTTTCATTGTATTAGGAATGTACGTTTCTAATGGAAATGAACCCACATCAACACATTCTTATATAGATAATGATAATTTATTGTGAGTATTTTTTAGCAAATTATCACATGAGAATGAACCTTCGTCAATTCCCTCTGATTTATTGATCACTTCCACCTTTGATTCTTCTGTCCAAGAAAGATAAGAAAAACTCAATTTTTTGTATATAGCCATTTGACAATAATGTGTCTTTTTGTTATACTCAGTATTAAAAATAATCTAGTAGACATAAAAAAAAAACAACTTCTTGCACAAATACAAACAACAAGGAAATATCATAACAAAGGCAATACAGAAAGAACTACATGATATTGCAAAAGGAACCGGATCCACCAACCAAAAAAAATGATATCGACAAGACCATCCCCACAGAGTAAAGAACAATCTACAACACAACTCTACGGGTATAAAAAAACTTTAAAGACCAAGCATCCATAGAAATTCAAAATGAACCAATTATAGTCACTTGACAAATAATGTATCGAGATCAGATAGAGAAGAAAACTAGAAGGTTCCAAAAGAATGACAAATATGCAAATAGATAAGAAATCCACACATTTAAATAATTTAGTTGTGCAATATAAAAAGTAGGATTGTCATTCACATTTATAAAGCACATACATCTAATTGTAGTGTGATAATCAGATCCATTCTATAAATGTGTTGAAATGCTTCTTTGGTTGTGATGGTTCTATAAAAATGATAAGAATGTATCTATTGCGACGGTTCTGTAGTAACATAGTATTTTATAGATGCATGTACTATAATATTCCATATTTAAAATAGTATGATTATTTGAAGTCGACGATATCAAATATAATTATAATATAGAATATAGAATCTACATGTGTGTGGTTGAACCACTATACTAGCATATGCTTTTGTTGGGACTATAGTTTGAGATGCGTTTGTCTATGAATTCATACCAAAATATGGATTAATCACTGTAATTTGTTTTATAGTAAAAATTGTGGCTTTTTCCACATGAATGTGAACTTACCAGTTGATAATGTATTATGACATACATTCCTCTTTAATATAGGATATGCTTATTTGAAGTCGTTGTATCAAATTATAACACGAGTAGAATATATAATGTACCTAATATGTGTGATCGATCCACCATATCATCTACTTATGGTGGTTGAGATGTGTTTGACGCTAAATTCATACCTAGAAAATAAATCAATTAGTGTAATTTGGTTTATAACAAACATTGTCTTTATATATATTTTCCCTGTCGGAATATGAACTTACCAATTGATAGTGTATTCTGACATGTACCAACAAAATCCATAGGACCTTCATCTATAAGTTGATTAGGTTCTTCAAAATTCATAAGTTGAGAATCTTCATGATAAAGGACATCAACATAAAATTAGATTTCTTTGAATTATCAACAAACTAGAACAATCATGGAAAAAAATAATGTAGTTAATTTATATTATTATAAACATGGAAAATTTTACCAACTTGGCGTGTTGATAAGTCTCAGATCACACCTCTTTAAATGTTTTTCCTAATGTACGTTCTCAATGATGCATGTCAATCTACACTTTCGTTCCCGCATTAGAACCTGAAGAGTTATGCCTCTGCCATAAATGAAGAGAGCCATCCCACCTTGCTCAACAAAATGTTTAGGAACATTGTCCCAAAATGAAATATTTCTTTCATTTTTGAATGGATGTGTGTAGGATCCATTAGAGGATGTGTATAGGATCCTCCGAACATCAACTTCATCATTTGAAGGAAATGGATCTATTTTCTCCTCATCTTCATTCTAGTCATAACACATATCCATTGATTCACTTATTTCGATTTCATCACCTTTTCATTGCTGATATAGACCGCGCAACACAATGATGATATATGATCTGTCATATGTGCTTTTGTCTTTGAACATTATGAAATTAACAAATTTAAAACAATAGTATTTGATTATCTTTTTGAAATACAGCTTGACCGCAGCAATAGCCAAATGGAATTTTAATGGATCAACCAAAAAGACAAACACATTTACCTTGGCTTCTACCGAGTATGTTGAACAACTCTAATAAATCATCACTACTCCAATTAGTGACCACATTGCATAAATATACCACCAATAAATCAATTTCCAATGTCATCATATTTGGTCATAAGCTTTCTAGTGCATGCTTCAATGAACTTGAATAAGATGAAGCATAGGAAAAATGATAGGAGTTTGTAAGGTATCCCCTTTCCACACCATTCCTTTGCACTATATACATATCCAATATATCCTTAGCTAGTTCAGGAACACTATGATAATCATAATTAACCTTCCTTTTTTTTCTTTTTACTTGATTTTTTAAGTTCATCGTCATCATTTATTTCGTACATTTCACCAATGATATCACCAAGGATATCATTTATTTCTTGCATTTCACCAAGGATATTTCTAATACATGTCTTGTGTGTATTTTGAAATATCTGTGGTTGTCAACATCATTATTTTCTATACATCTTATTGCAACTCTAAAAACATGTCTCTATGCTTTTATTCTTTTGCAATATCCACTTAATCCCTCTGCTACCACCCCTTCTTTGACTGAGCTATTTAGCCATACACCACCTTCTATTATTGCAAATTTTAAACCATCTAGATCTTTATCCTCCACCCCCCTTATACACCTAAAGAAACTTGTTGTGCATTTAGATGTACCGTTGGGAGTGAAATCTGCTCATGATGCCTTTTTTAGGCGATCATGCCAAACCACTATTTCTATAAACGTAAAAAATGTTGACCCATTTATTCCATATTTGATGAGGGAGACACACTAAGGTCAACTTGTCATTGAGACTCTCGACCTTCTCTATTTTGAATATGCTCTTACATTTTCTCTCAAACACCTGCAAGGTAAATACTGTGTGAATTTATTTATTTGTTTGTTTTGTTTTTATTTTTTAATTTCTTTTTCAGAATAATATAACAATGCAATTCATGCACAAAAAATTAAAGTACATTGAAAACAAGGTTTGTTACCCCTCCCAGGATGCTTTGTCTCACCCAAATTCTCCCAATGGTACCTAGCTTTCAAAATTTGTGCAATGTACTTGGTATGAGCCCATGTTTTGTTTGCCTCATTTTGATGCTTGCAAAGATTTAGGATTGTAGTCACAGATGTGGAGGGGTCTACAATTTGATCCATTATCTCTCTCAATCGATAAAGGAGACTACTATAAAATTTATTTTTCATTATTTCCTTCGAAGCTTCTATTGTGTGTTTCCCATTAATAATAAAGAAATGTACATCTTCCCTTGAAACATCTTCCTCTATTACCAATTCTACAAAGTTGTATGTTGTCCTTGTACCTTCTTGCAAAATGAATCAATAATCCATCTCTTTGCAAGGTATTTGGATTTGCTAACATTGATTGGATCAATTATGGAACCCAATTCTCATTAATTGATCAATATTGGTACTCTTGAGGTGCCACATGACACTGCTGGATAACAATTTTGAAATTTTTTCCATCAAATAAGAAAGTGGAGGGACTTGTTTTGTTTCACCCCCTATCTTTTTAAATATTTTGGCTATCATTTCCATATTTGGATCAACTAGAGTTTATTGTAACGACTTAAAAATTGAATTTTCACATCCTTTTCCAAACTGTGTGCGTACATGCACCTCTAGTATGTAAGTTTTATACTATAATTTTGATTGAGCTCCTTTCTAATATTCATGTAGTACACAACAACTACATGAGGTGACTTGGTATCCCATTGACACATGGGAACCCATTGAGGATGTGGTCATGTGATGGGAAAACAAACACACTTGGACGCCCAACACATGGCACACACGACTATGGTACATGGACACCCACGACATGGAGAGGAGTCTACCACAAGTCGAAAGATCGATGGGTTGGGGACATGGCGAGTAGTACACCTTAAGAGCACAGAAAGTGTGGCACACATCGGCTAGTATCTCTATGAAACAATGTTGGTGACCATTGGGATTCAAAATCCTAGAACAAATCTTGGGATGGAATCTCAACAAGTGGTGCTCCGGAGATCTAAGTTGGATTGCATGTTTTGAACACTTGTCGGAATAGAAGCCTCAACGTTGGACTTGGGTGCATGAAATCCCAAGATGGAGCATTGGCATACATAGAAAGGGATGTAGATTTGGGTGTTAAGCAAAGCATGTGACCATGAAATGGTCACACCCATTGAAGGGTAAGTGTATATATGTGCAAAAATATATTGAGGAAGATGAAGCTAAAAATGGTGGCAAGAGGACACACATAGAAGCTTGCTCAAGGAAGTTCAACAACCAAGAGTCAGTTTTGAGCAGGCCATTGTTGGGGTGCAATTTTGTGTTGTTTTTATGTTGATGTGCTAAAATTGGCTAAGTGTTGGATCTACTAAGTAGACATAACATAACAATAATAATAACATAAGACATGAATTTAACTAAGTAAAGTGTATTTAGTGGAGAAGGAATAGTCTGTTGAAGAGCTCCTGAGTTGGTATCACCCTTAGTTAGCTTCTGGGAAGTGTCGCACCACTTGGTTGACCATTGGAAATGTGAGTGTGTGCCAAGCCCATGACATAAACACTTTTCCTCATCACTTTAACCATAAAATGGTGAGAAAGTTCCATCGCTCCTTCCTCTCCTTGCTTGGATTTCAAAAGAAGCGTGAATAAATGTTAAAAGTGAGATAAAGGACCAATGTAAATATTTCCTACCCCCTCTCAGTAGTATAAGGGAGTTCCCATGGTACTCACTCGAATGGAACAAGTGTAGGAAATGGATAGTGCTACTATATCCATTCCTCCCAAAAATTATAAGATCGAAAGAAAGGGTCAGCCGATGACTCAAAGACCAAGAATTTGAGAAAGCACCCATTATCCTTATCCACCTCCTCACTCTTCATCAATATAACCATAAAGGGGTGAGAAAGGGATAGTTCTCCTTCTCCTCCTTACTCAAATTTTAGAAGCGTAAGGAAGAGACATAATAATTAGAATACTTGGGTATAAAAAGTGAATGTTTCCACTCCTCCTCCCATAAGTCTAAGGGAGTTCCCATGCTACTCATTAAAATGGAAAAGTGTGGGATATGGATAGTTCTCCTCGATTCTTCCTTCAAACAAATACCAAAGCAATATAAAGGTCCAATTCCTTTGTTAAAGACCAAGAGTTTGAGAAAAGGAACATGATATTCCACCTCCTATGTCCTAAAAGTGCTTTATCATTAGTAAATGAGGCCACTCTGACTTCTTCTCCTCACTATATCCAAAGAAGGGTGAGAAAGGGCCAAGGATACTTGTAGAAGGAGCAAGTCGATAAGTTGACTTGAACAAGGACTGGCTTAGTCGATCAGCCGACTAAGTCAGTCGGTCGACTAAAATAAGAGATTAGGTCGGCCATCTAAGGTCACGTCGGTTCATCGAACCGACAGGTAGTTATTTTGTAACCATTCTCTAAATCATATATATTAGGTTGTTGAGCTAGACGAGAACTCAGTTCAGTTCTCTGCATTGTATGGAATCATTGTAATAATATAATTTGTTCTAATTCTATCTGTTCTTATCTTTTGTCTCTGTTTACGATTTATATATGTTTTAGTGTGTATTACTGGTAACCTTATGTGATCTGTGAGATTACAACACTCCTTCTCCTCCTTACGAAAATTTTGAAAGTGGGAGATAGAATAAGTGCAAATAGAATAGGGTGAGAAAGTTCCAATGTTGACATTCACCCAACAGTCTAAGGGATTGTGCATGCTTCTCTACCAAATGGAACAAGTGTGGGAAATGCTAGTGCCCCTTGACTATCTCACTCCTCCATATGTAGAAAGGGTCGTTGATCCTTCCCTATCTCACTTAGGTAACAAAAGTGTCATAAAGTGCATAAAATTCCAGAAATGACACATGCTCCTCCTTAATTTATTATGAATGGAATAAGTGTGAGGAAGGGACAATGCTCCTTTTCTACTTACGAAGGATACTTTTCCTCCCCACGAAGACTAGGGTGCACGAATATGAAACTTCACCTTCCACTATGACTCACTAAAAAAACATTCCAAGAAATATCCCATGCTCCTCCTACTTATTCGAATAGAACGAGTGTGAGGAATCCTAACTAGTGGTCCTTCTCTTCCTCCCAAAAATTATTGAAGTAAGAGAAAGGGTCAGTGCTCCTTCTCCATCTCATTTAGGTTACAAAAGTTTCAGAAAGGGCCCATGATCCTTCTCCTCCTCTTATTACGAATGGAATAAGTGTACTAATTTTGAAACACTTTAATTTAGAAGTGTACTCATTTAGAATCATGAACTAATTTAATTTGGAACAGAAAGTTGTTATTTAGAAACACTTTTTTTTGGCTCTAAAAGGATAATAATTTAAAAATAAATTAGTCCAAATTCTTCTCAATTAGTCTAGATTTTGGAACCAAGCGATCAATCCTAAATTCATTCATCCTCAATGACTCAATGAGCATTATAATCAACTCGAAAATCAATTAGATCTATGACTCAGAGGGATAGTGCTTCAAGAAGATGCATGGAGGATAAATCACCCCTGTCGAGCCATCGACTCGAAATCACCTTTCTACGTGGAAAATTATGATTGAAAACGATTATGAAAATGAAAATTTGAAACCACTTTTATCTCTTGATGATACCTCCTAGGCCTATTAACATCGGATTTAACCTATTCCCATGCAATTAGAAATGAACAACTCCATTGCATATAGAGGAGGTAGAGGTGGAACCCATGTGTTCCAACCTAGAACTGACATGTTTTAGGTGGCCTAGATGATATCAAATCCTTCTCATTCTTACTCAAATTTTATAAGTGTCAAAAAGGGCCAATGTAATTAGAAGAAGTTCTAAACATCGCTAAAGTGACCAATAACTGCTCAAAAATTACTAATTCAATAACGTGCTAGTGCTCTTTGTCTAATTCATATATAAACCTATTACTTGTATGGGACTTGCATGGAAAATTTTGGTGCATCCTTAAAAATACTATTTTGGGGCATAAGAAAGTATAAACTGGGTATATTTTAGTCTACATAATATGGAATCAGTCTAGAAAAGGAAATCCAGGCTGTGAAAACTTGATGATGAGAATTACATGCTATGACAACATATTACAACTATTTTAAACAATAAAATTTCAATAACATGATGTTATTAAAATTTAATTTCATAAGTGTTAATTTGAAATATGCATAAAACCATTGAATGGTGGTGCGACTCGCACAACGAGTGGTATGTTTGGGTATTTGGAAAGGATTTCAATTGTTCAAACATATTAGCATAACATTGCTAAATCCCTAAGATTGATGGATTTGTGATACCATGCAGAACGAACATCCTAATATGTGAATGGAGGTGCAACTTTGAATACCATCCATAGCATAAGGTCGAGCAGGAAGGTAAGATCAAGGAAGAGCCATTACAGAATATTTAAGCTATAACCATAAGGGAAGGAAATATATTTTGTAGTGAGCATGAATATCTTAAGCTAAAAACTTTGGAAATAAAGTAGGAAACACAATAATCACAGTAGCTAGCATTATTATGGTTTCCTTACCGTTGTTCGAAAGAAAGTCTTGCAAAAGTTTGGAAATAGGAGACGTGATAAAATTAGGAGCAAGCAACAAATATGATTGAAATATGGGAAGAGATAAAAGGACAAACTTTATCAAAATCAAATTTCCCACCTTGGTTAACCACTATCCACCCCAAGAAGCAATTTTGGATTTTACATTAGCTATAACTTCGAGCCACAAAGTGAAGGGGGGCTTGATCCAAGGGTTATAGGAAATCCTAGGTATTTAATCTTCTTCAACTTTTCAAAACCAAAGAAACCCAAGGTATGTGCTATTAGAAGTATTTTCAAATGATCAACCATACACAACACTTTTATTATTGTTGATCAAAGCTCCTAAAATTAAGTAGAAATTTTGAAGAATTTCATTAAAAGCCCGAGCAATCTTTAATGAGGCCCCTCCTGGAAGGAGAGAATCATCCGGAAAAAGGGAATGGATTATAGGATACACTACCCTTTCAATATTAATTCCTGGAATATAACCTTCTTCCTTTTCGACTGTAAGGTTTCTGCTAATAGTTTTTGCCATCAAGATATAGAGAAAAGGTGACAACGAACATCCTGAGTGGAGTCCTCTTGAAGCTTGGAAAACGTCTGAAGGTCTACCATTGACTAGAGGCACAATCCAAGGCCTATCTGTATAATCTTTCATCAAGTTAACAAACTCAATACTAAATCCAAAAAAGAGAAGGACTTGATAGAGAAAGTTGAGCTTTACTCGATCAAAGGCATTTTTCATATCCATCTTGATTAACATTCCTTTCTCCTTATTTGGAAACTGGAATGGAGGGCTTATTGGACTTGAATTAAATTTTCAACTAGATTCCTACCTTTTACAAAACCCCCCTGTAGAGGAGAGATCAACTTTCCTAACAAAATCTTGAGTCGACTAGCCAGAAGTTTAGCAAGGATCTTGTAGGAGGCTTTACAAAGAGAGATAGGTCGAAACCTGTCAAAAGTTGTAGGATTAAATTCCTTTGGGATTAAAGAAATAAATTTAGAATTAGTACACCCTCCCACTTTATATATTTTTTGAAAGGCCGTCGCCATGCGGATTAGGTTTGTTTTTATAATTTTCCAGCAGACTCTATAAAAATGGAATGAAAACCCATCCAATCCAGGAGCTTTATCCGGCTCCATTTCCCAGATGACATCCAATTTTTTTTTTCCAGAGAAGGGATTCATTAGACCATCGTTACCCTCTAAAAAGACAATAGAAGGAACATTAGCCAAAAAATCAGCAGTCACTTCACCATCAGAGATTCCATCCTCCTGAAACAATTGTTCAAAGTGCCTTCTTCCAGTCTGTTTTAATTGTTCATGACCTTTAATAATTTCCCCCTTATTGGTTGTGGATCCTGCTATTCCAGATCCAAAGATTTTATTCAATTGTGTTTGTAACCCAGGTGCACTGTACACTCATTCCCCCTACTTTTCCCAACAATTTTGCGGACCCATGGTATTGGGTTAACAATAGTATTTTTCCATGGTATTTCCCCTATAAAAGAAAAGCATTGTAATATAGCTAGGAATGGTATTGTATTGTATTGTATTGTAAACAATCTCTGTGATTGTGTGAGAGAGACTGTGAGAGCGTGAAGAGGAAGTGCAGTGGTGTTGCTGCAGGTTGTTTTCCTTCATCTTTATGGACGATAATAAAAGGACTGGCAATTTCTATTTGGACATAGCCCATCGTTTGGGTGAACCACGTTATATCTGTGTCTCTCTATAATTTGTTTAATGTGTTTTGCATCTTGTTTAATGATTTAACTGTATATTTGTTATTGCTTTGTGGTCCTATTTTCTAACAATTGGTATCAGAGCCAAAAGGTCTATTTGGCTGGTAAACTCACAGGAAAGAAGGGTTCTTGGTTCGAGTGGGAGCAATGGCGGAAGAAGGAAAGTTTATGGTCAAGAAATGTAACAGCCAAAACTATCAGTTATGGAAGATGCAAATGGAGGACTATTTGTACCAGAAGGATATGTACTTGCCGTTGGGCGGAAAAACAAAATAGCCGGCGGCTATGAAGGATGAAGAATGGGAGGTTCTCGACAGAAAGGAATTGGGAGCAAAATGGCTGTGCCTGGCTTCGTTGGTGGATTTCATTATTTCAAAAGAAAAAAACAATAGAGGGCATGATGAGCGCATTGGGTAAGCTCTACAAAAAACCCTCAGCTTCCAACAAGGTATTTTTAATGAAGCGTTTATTTAATATGAAGATGTCAGAAGGTGGATCTGTTGCCGATCATTTAAATGAGTTTAATACACTTACTAGTCAGTTAAGTTATGTAAAAGTGAACTTTGATGATGAGGTTAGGGCTCTTCTAACCTTGTGTTCATTGTCAGAAAGCTGGAATAGATTGGTCATGGTTGTAAGTAACTCTGTCCCTAGTTCAAACACTCTTAAGTTTGATGATGTTTTTGGTGTTATTCTTATTGCAGAAATGCGAAGAAAAAGCACAAGTGAGACATTAGGTAATGCATTGACCATGGAGAGTAGAGGGAGACAAAAGGAGAAAGGAAAGAGCCTAGGAAACCACGGTAAGTCTGGAAAGGGTATATCCAAGTCTAGATTCAGAAAAATAGAGTGTTGGAACTATGGTAAAAAGGACATATGAAGAAAGATTGTAGAGCTCCAAAGAAGAAAGGATATAGGCAACAAGAGACTACTCAGGAAGCAAATGTAGCAGGTGATGTGTTACAAGATGCTTTGATTCTTACATTAGATAATACTAGTGACTACTGGGTAGTAGATTTAGGGGCTTCTTGTCATGCTACACCCCATAGGAAATTCTTTCATGATTATGTTCAAGGTGATTTTGGACATATTTTATTGGGGGATGATGAACCATGTAAAATTGTTTGAAAGGGTAAAGTATGGATTAAGTTAAATAATGGAAGTGAATGGATGATAAAATATGTAAGGCACATTCCTTCTATGAAAAGAAATCTGATCTCAACAGGGCAGTTGGGAGATAGTGGTTGTTTGTCTACATTTGGAGAGACGTGGTGGAAGATCACTAAAGGATCACTGGTAATAGCAAAAGGAGATAGGGTAGGTATGTTATATTTATGTCCTCATAATAATGATTATTCTATCTCTATAGCTTCCACAGAAATAGGTGCAGCGTTGTGGAATCATAGGCTTGGCCACATCAGTGATAAGAGAATGCATATTATCCACTCAAGGAAATTGCTTCCAGATCTGAAGCAGGTAAGTTTGGAATTATGTGAGAAATGTGTTTATGGAAAACATAAGAGAGTTATATTTCTCAGGGTTGGGAAAGAAAAGAAGAGTGAAAAGTTAGAGCTTGCCCATACAGATGTATGGGGACCATCTCAGGTACAATCTCTTGGTGGCTCTCGTTATTATGTTACTTTTATTGATGATGCAACTAGAAAAAATTGGGTTTATTGCATTAGACATAAATCTGATGTGTTTGATAATTTTAAGAAGTGGAAATATTTGGTTGAGAATGAGATAGGAAAAAGGTTGAAATGTCTAAGATCTGATAATGGAGTTGAGTACTACATCAAGGAGTTTGATAGTTATTGTTCACACAATGGGATTCATGGAGAGACGATAGTCCCTGGAACACCACAAGAAAATGGTGTGTCGCAAAGGATGAATAGAACGATCATGGAGCATGCAAGGTGTATGAGATTGCATGCACGATTGCCCTTGCACTTTTAGGATGATGTTGTAAACACTGCTGTTTATTTAATAAATAGAGGGCCTTCAAGTGCTTTGGATGGTGGAATTCCAGAGGAGGCTTGGACATGTAAACAGGTAAAATACTCATTTCTTAGAACTTTTGGTTGTGAAGCATTTTTTCATATTGATAAAGATGATGGAACTATGCTCGAAGCTAAATCCAATAAATGTACCTTTATTGGATACAGGGTTGATGATTTTGGTTATCGTCTATGGGATTATGAAAAAAGAAAAATCATTAGGAGTAGAGATGTAGTATTCAATGAAAAGGTCATGTACAAAGATTAGTTGTAGGGAAAGAAAGAGGAAAAGGAAAACACATAGTACATAATTCTTGATGAAATCAAAGAAAATGAAGTTCCAAAGGCACCAAAAATCAAGAGCAGTAGCAGGTACCTGAAACTCCTGCAAATGTAAGAAAATATACCAGGATAAGTAGACCCCTTGAACGATTCTCTCCTTCATTATATTATTTATTGATGACTGATTCTGGTGATCCAGAATGTTATGAAGAAGCAATGCAGGTAGAAACTAGAAAGAAGTGGGAGTAAGGCATGGATGAGGAGATGGAATCATTGGTAAGAAACCAAACTTGGGATCTGGTTAAATTGCCTGAAGAAAAAAGGGCATTGCAGAATAAATGGGTTTACAGGTTGAAGGAAGAAGATGGAGGCAAGAAGTGGTACAAGGCTAGACTTGTTGTAAATGGGTTTGCACAAAATAAAGGCATATAATTTGATGAAATATTTTCTCCTGTTGTTAAAATGAATTCAGTTAGAACTATTTTAAGTCTAGTGGTGGTAGAATATTTGCATGTTGAACAGTTAGATGTAAAAACAACCTTTATCCATGGGGATTTGTAGGAAGAGATTTATATGCAACAGCCACAGTGGTATGAGGTCAAAGGGAAAGAGAATTTGGTTTGCAAGTTGAAGAAGAGCTTGTATGGCCTGAAGCAAGCTCCAAGGCAGTGGTATTTAAAACTTTATAAGTTTATGATAGGACAAGGTTATGCTAGATGTCATTGTGACCACTGTGTTTATTTCAAGAGGCTAGATAACGGAAGATATATTATCTTGTTATTGTATGTGGATGACATGATTGTTGCAAGGTCTAACATGGAGGATATAAATGTGCTCAAAATAAAATTGGCTAAATCATTTGAGATGAAGGATTTGGGTGCTGCAAAGAAAATACTTGGTATGAGAATAACAAGAGACATGAAATATTGCAAATTGACATTGTCTCAAGGTGAGTACATAGAAAAGGTGTTGCAGAGGTTTAGAATGCAGAATACAAAACCAGTTAGTACACCTTTAGCCAACCATTTCAAACTAAGTAAGGAGATGTGTCGAGAGACATAGGAAGAGATAGATTACATGTCCAGGATTCCCTATTCATCAACGGTTGGAAGATTGATGTATGCCATGGCATGCACAAGAACAGATATTGCACATGTAGTGGGAGTTGTGAGCAGGCATATGAACAATCCAAGTAAAGAGAATTGGAAAGACGTACAGTGGATTCTCAGGTATTTGAGAGGTATCACTTCTCATGCATTATGTTTTGGAGGTTCAAACACTATTCTACAGGGATATGTTGATGTAGATATGGTTGGTGATAAAGATAGTAGGAGGAGCACCACAGGGTATGTGTTTACTATGGGTGTAATGACAGTAAGTTGGATTTCAAAAGTACAATAGGTTGTTGAACTTTCAACAACAAAAGCAGAGTGTGTTGCTGCTGCAGAGGCTAGTAAGGAGATGATTTGGTTGCAGAGGTTCATGGAGGAATTGGGTAAGAAGCAGGAGAATAGAAAGCTATACAGTGACAACCATATTTCCATTCATCTTGCAAAGAACTCATCCTTTCATTCAAAGACTAAACATATACAGCTTAAGTACCACTTCATAAGATCTGTTCTAGATGAAGAACTGTTAAAACTGGAAAAGATACCCACTAGTCAGAATCCTGCAGACATGTTGACAAAGGGAGTAACCAGAGAGAAACTAAGTTCCTGCTCAGTTTCTATTGGCCTTCAAGCATTAAGGTGAAAATAAGAAATTTTCCAATTCCAAGGTCCATAGCATAGTCCAGCAAGTGCAGAAGCGGTGGAGTTGCTATGACCAATATCCAAGTGAGAGATTGTTGGTTATGGAGCCTGATCTTCCAGATCCAGAGATATTATTCAGTCGTGTTTGTACCCCAGGTGTACTGTACACTCATTCCCCCTGCTTTGGGGTTCGAGGAATGAGTGTACCCATGGTATTGGGTTAACTGTAGTATTTTCTGATGGTATTTACCCTATAAAAGAAAAGCATTGTAATACAACTGGGCATGGTATTGTATTGTAAACAATATTTGTGATTCTGTGAGAAAGTATGTGAGAGCATGAAGAGGAAGTGCAGTGGTGTTGCTGCAGGTTGTATCCCTTCATATTTCTGGACGGTAATAAAAGGACTGACAATTTCTGTGTGGACGTAGCCGTCGTTTGGGTGAACCACGTTATATTTGTGTTTCTCTGTAATGTGTTTAATGTGTTTTGCATCTTGTTTAATTATTTAACTGTATATATGTTATTTCTCTGCAGTCCTATTTTCTAATAGCCCTCACCTGTGGATATTTCCAAAATGTGATTTCGTGAAAGTCTAGCTCTGCATTGACGATGGAAAAAGGATGCATTTTTATCACCTTTCTGCAACCAAAGACAATGAGACTTCAACCGAAGGTATTCCTCTTCCTGTCGAAAAGAGTGAGAGGTTTGAATTTGTGCAGACTGTTTAAGAGCTAGCTGAGCTTTGGTAATTTCACTTTCCTCCATTCCTAACTGGATTTCTAATAACTCTAGCACTTTCTATTGCCTACTGCTCGTCAGATTAGTGAGAGGTTTTTTTGCCCAATTTTTCAATGCATATTTAGTGTTCTTAAGTTTCTGCTCCCAAACAAAGATGGGGGATCCTTCTACATACTGAGTCCATGCTTATGTCATTGCTTCCTAGAAACTGTCTCTCTCAATCCATAGAAGACTGAAGCAGAACGGAATTGGGCCAATATCTTCCTCTTTTTCAAACATCAGAGAAATAGGATGATGATTTGAAGTTAGTTTGGGAAAATATTTGGTTGAAATTATGAATTTCCCATCCATCAAGGAACTTTGGACTAGAAACCTATCAAGACGAGTAACGATATTGGCAACCCATACTCTGTTATTGGACCAATTGAAACAACCTTTCTTAGGTTTAAAGCCAATAATATCGCTAGCTTAGATCAAAGCCTCTACTGAATCTTGAAAAGGATCCTTACCACGAGATCCACCTTTTTTCTGATTTGGGACCAAAGTTATATTGAGATCCCCTGCCACTACAGTATTTATAGGAGAATAGATTTCTAAGAAATCTGACAGTGATTTCCAACATTATTTTTTTCATTAAAATTAACTGGGACATAAATATTGAAAAGAGACATGGAGATCTTACTTGAAATATGATGGAGTTATGTAAAAATCTAGTGTTGGGTAACAAACGAATTTTTTAGATGAAAATTATCCTCACACCATAGTGTTGCAAGGCCCCTAGAAGTACCTCCCATGCTAATAACCTTGCCAACATTCATTTTCCACTTTGTTTTACTTAGGAGTAGAAGAGCTTCCTCTCTTGTGTTTGTCTCTTGAAGCAAGAGAATATCAGTAGAATCCATTCGAATTAAATCTTTGACTGCTTTTTCTTTGTTTGGATTCCCCAATCCCCTGCAATTCCAAGAGACGATCTACATTATTTACTCGAGAGAGAGGGAGTTATTACTCCCTTTGGGGGTCTAGTCCTCTTGCTTTTGCCAAGAGACATTTCAATTGTGGATTAGTTACCTGCCATTTTGGAAATTTGCTCTATAGAATCTTCTTCAGAAGAGCCTGAACTATCAAAGGATTTCTTCTTTATTATTTCTGCATAAGAAGGAGAAGGTTTGGATCCATTTGGATAAGGATGGTTTTGCTACAAGGTTGCACCTAAACTAGGTAGTTCTTTATTAGCTATTCCAGATTGTTCCAAAGGTTCAGTTTTTACTTTAACTTCATCATCCTTCTCTAATAAGTATTGCAGTTCACCCTCTTGAAGAACAGGAATGTCTTTAAAAGAACTTAAAACAACAAAATGATTAGATGAAGCATTGGGATTTTCTACATCCCGAGTTTTAGGAAGGATCTTCCCATCAGCAATGGCTCCATTCCTAGTCTTTCCTTCTTTTCCTTTCTTTCTATTGTCAGTGTTGGAAATACCTAATTTCTGTACTTGAGTCCACTGATGAGCCTTCTCTTTTTCAAGATCTTCTTCTGATTTTTTTCTTGCAATTTCGGGCAAAATGAGCATAACCATGGAAGAACCGACACTTGAATGGAATTTGTTCGTAATCGAAATCCTGAATGTGAGACCATTCAACTAATATTAAATTGATCGCCTCTGGCATCCCTATCTCTAAATCAACTTCAACGCATATTCTTGCACATGAATATTGATCTTTCCTTTCTGCACTATCGATGTATTTTCCTAGCTTGTTCCCAATGGTTCCTAGGGATTCTGAGTTCTAGCAGTGTGAAGGTAAGTGGGGAAGCCTTACCCAAATAGGAACAATGGAAGGAACATATTGTGTAGGATAAAAATCCAGAGTTCACTTATTCAAATAGATCCCCTTAGGGCCCATGAAGTATGGACTGTTGCGGAAAATAAGATCACTATCCTCAGCTGAATACAAAATAGAAACATAATATCCTCTTCCTACAAGGTGATTTAAAATACCTTCAGTTACTAAGGGCCTCCAATTTTTGTGAACCCATCCATTAATATCCTTAGGAGAAGGCCAGAGTCCTGTAAATTTCCCAATAAGCCTGCGATCAACAATATTTAATGTTGTTCGACAAGTCTGTTTAGCAGGAAATTCAACCGAGGGAATGTCTACTTTCTTCACAAATATTTGCAAATTTGGACCCCCTTTCCTCTTGCCATAGGAGGCAACCAATCGTTTGAATGCATTTAGTTCAGGTGGAAGAGGAGGAGGAGGGTCCCCTCCGGCGTCCATGAGGGAAATATCTGAGCACCAATATACTTCACAATGGATCTTATGAGAAGAAAATCAATAGCAGAGAAATATCTTCCAACAAAACCTCAGACCAACTACCAAGGGGATAAACCACATTGAGATCCAAAAGACAGGTATAAGTCTGAAGAATTCTTGAAAACTTGATGGAACCTTCCAACAACAACAATCCTATTGTACAAGAGCTCCTCCAAAGGACAAGCCAAAGCTGAATCTCTCTGGTTCAAAACTTGGTAGATCCAGGAGCTAAGACAAAGCTTCACAAATCTTCATGAAAAAGCCTAAAACGCTCCAGCAGAAATAGATCCAATGAAAGATAGGATGAAGTCTGAAGAAACTTGAAGAGGACACAACCTTGGAGGAACCCAACAAATCCACACTTGAAAATCAAAACCTCCTCCAAGGATTGAGCCAGAGACGAACCTCTTCTCACATCAATGACAGGGAGCCTGAGCCTATAACCAGGGACAGAGCCACGATCCTACAAAGAAAATCCTCCCAAGCACAAACCAGGGTCGAAACGCTGAAGAAATTTTAAAAAAAATTCTTGGAGTGAAAATTCTTCGATTTCCCTTTATATTTAATCAAGTTGATTTATATTCTTAAAAGTCTTGGATTGATGCAATTTAAAGTTTATTTCTATGCTCAAAAATCTTAGAAAGAAGAGTTCTAAGGTTGCTATAGTTTTTACAAGTTAGAAGGTTTAGTGAGGATTGTATTGTAGAAAAGATTATGAAAGTGCAATCCAATGTGGATGTAGACATGGAATAATAAGAGAAAGCATCTTTCGTCCTTAGGGCTCATAGTCTCACGGAGAGGGCCAGTCGTTTCCACCCACGGTGTTTTAAGAATTGTCTAACTCCATATTTCAATATGAAACTCATAAAGTTCATTCTTATCTTGGATATATTAATTTTCTTCTACGAACTAGTTAAAACAAAGATATATTTTTGATCTTCTATATTAGGGTTATTGACCTCCTTATATTAATGTCTTAATTTCCTTTAAATTTAACCTCTAAATATTACTCGTCCCACATTTTATCCTTAAACTTAGAAGTGGTAATATTTGTAATGTTGTTGATATCTTGCAAAGTGGCATTTTGTTGAGCCCGCAATAGTTTAACCATGCCATGGTGTCCCTATTTTGGCCTCTCTTGAGCTGAAGATAATCTGGACTAGATTTTAAAGCATTTTTAGGAAATATCTAGTATCCAATTTTAGTTATCATGTACTGGTACATCAAGTATATATTCATAGCAATCCTCTCAATGAGAGGGGAGACACTTAAAGAAGGAGAATATGGTAGGGTGTGTTGCTTTTAAATTTGAGGTTACATGATATGAAACACTTTTGGATTTGCTCAACCTTTCTACACTAATCTCAAGAGATGTTACAACCCCAAACATCACAACCATACAAGATAAAAAAAGTGACGAGAGTTACATCAAAATTTAGAAGCTTAGTTTTATCCCACATTAAAAGGTTAATTTTGAATTACAATTGTTTCTTATACCAAAATAAGCTTTCCACCCTCCATTAATCCTTTTCTCAATGCTAATATAACCCTAGTTTATATTGTGATTATGAATATTAATTCTAAAATACTTGTAGGAAGACACCTCCTCGATGTCGCTATTAACATACACAAAATTGTCATAATTGACCTCATTGGACTCTATAATAATAACTTTTAGACTTGAGAATTCTCAATTGCTTTTCAAGATAAAAAGGGAACCTTGTTGTAAGAATGATATCGTCATCCTAGAGGAGGGGGATGACTATACCAGCAAAAGTTGTTCATAAATTCACTCGACTTCTTCTAAAAAATCTTATAGCTTGTTGATGTATTGATAATATGCTGAAAATAGAAGGGGAGACGGGGGGTCTTGCTTAATAACTCCAATTATATTGCAATTAATATATTTTGAACACTCATGATTTCTATTAAACTTTGAAATTACAATCTTGGACAACCTTATCGTATAATCTCTCAACTCGAAATGAACCTTTTAATGTCTTCTAATATATTCTACAAGTTATTTGTAGGTGTCATATCAAAATATTTTCTAATGTCCACAAAGCACTAAACATGATTGGATTTACTATTCCTTTGCAATGATCCTAAGCGTAGCGTGGTGGTCTATGGTAGAGGGATGTCTTCCAAATATTAGCATATGAATTTAGTGCTCCTAGTACCTTCAATTTATAACCAAACATTAATTTATCTCTTCTAGAATGATTTCGTAAAGCTTGGTTAAGAGAGGGATAAATTATTCATAATGGTCCGATAATTAGAGGGGATATTTTGATTTCCACTTTTAACAATAGGAATAAAGAGGCTTTGAGTCCATGGATTAGGGAAACCTTGCTTGACCACTAGAATAAAGAGATTGTGGATGCGAGGAATGAGGATTGACCCGTTGATCGTTAAGACCTTCCATATCCTTATATTTTTCATTTGCAAGGTGCTTAACCCCCAAATCAATGTAATAATTCCAATTTGAGAAATTTTTCATTGTAAGGAATGTTTTAATATTGTTGGTGACATCCGAGAATTTGTAAATATTTTTAAGATATGTAGTCCAATATTACAAACAAGTACTATTAATATTGTCTTTAGTTTTACTTGTTAGAAGTTGCCTCAAAAAATTCTTGGGAGCCACCCTAAAGAGGTCGAAAATATTTTCCTACTTTTTATTCATATATTGTGTCTTTTTTTTCTTTTAATTAGGGATTTGTATTTGTTTATCTCGTTGACATTAAGAGTGATAGATTCCTTGGTGTCTCTTCTAGTGTTTAAATATTATTTATCATATCGAGAGTTGATTCTGCAAATTTTATTTTTACTAAAAAAATTCTACAAGGAACTTGTTAAGGGAAGATGAGACAATTATAGAAAAAATAGTCTAGTTGACAAGTCATTTATTAACTCATTTATCAAACTATCATACTCAAAAGAACATATACAATTTTTTAGTAGAATGATACTTCTCAAAGAAAGTATGGTTATCTTTAAAGACATTAGTGGGAGGAGCGTTTATGTGGGGACAATATACACCACAAGTGCATTTAAATCATGGTATGATTATACGAATTGAGTGAATTCACACACACACACACACACACACACATTAGTGGGAGGAGCGTTTATGTGGGGACAATATACACCACAAGTGCATTTAAATCATGGTATGATTATACGAATTGAGTGAATTCACACACACACACACACACATTAGTGGGAGGAGCGTTTATGTGGGGACAATATACACCACAAGTGCATTTAAATCATGGTATGATTATACGAATTGAGTGAATTCACACACACACACACACACACACACACACACACACACACACACACACACACACACACACACACACACACACACACACACATATATACATACATATATCGTGATAGGAAGTAAGTTGGTGTATGTGGAATTTTGTAATGAAATAATATTTTACAGTGCATCATTTATAGATGAGAAATCCTCTTATGGAATTTGAGTTTTCTTTCAAGAATGCAGGTCTAAAGTGAAGGAGATTAAAAAACCAAAAAATGCAGTGTGGAGATTAACAAATCGTTTATTTAGGTTTTTTTGATGGCACTTCTTAATCCAACCCAATAAAATATGGAGTAGGGGGCTATTTGTCTTTCTCTTCCTCGCTTGTTTGTTGTGAGATGAAAAAATGGCACACTTAATTGGCCTAATCTATTAGGCTTGTCTGATTTATTTGAACCACCATCAAAACATAAAACAAATATTATGTCCCTACCTTTTGTTTGGATAGGACATGTAATTTTCCCCTATCAATTATGTTGGATGGTGGTAATGATGGATGGAACAATCATCTAACCCAAATTCACAATATTTTATAGACCAAGATAGTATAATTGAGGGTTATGTCCTGTTCCTTCCTCATTTTTTCCCTATTCTGGTATGGAATAGAATAACCAAGTGTTAGGGATAATTCTATTCTCTTTTATGGACAAGTATTTTGGAAACTTGGGATATTAAAGTAACTTAGCACAATATCAAGACCTGTAAACAAGTCGGTAGTGTCATCCCCTCTTCAGACCCCTCTTGCATCCCCCACTTCTAGAATCATTGGGTTATTATATCACATATAAAAAGTGTAGATTCACATCATTTAGGACATCATACACCAATTGTGTTTCGATTCTATTCAATCCACACATATTCATGCCATGAGGCCATAAACATGGAGTTACGACATCCAAGCACTATGAACCTAGCCATTAACTTATACAACTAGCACACATAATCAATATAAATGGTTCTTAGTCATTTACGCTCGCTTGATACACACAATATATCCTTACCTCTATCTTCTAACTTTGTATCGCTTTTAAGGCCCCGACGCCCAAATCCATGACAAGTATAAACCCATAACACATTATGTTTATGCTTGTTTATTAAACTAAACCATTTAGTAGTATCCACAATTATAGGTGAGTCCCCAACACTAAAATTTTTGCATAAACATTTTGACCATGTTTTCATTTCAGAGTATCTATGATCCATTTCTTCATAATAATTTCAAGGAATCAAAAAATTAGCACCATTAAATATAGGAAGACTGGAAAAACATAACACCATTGAATATAGGTAGACTTATAAACCTCCTATATAGAGATCCAATCACCTTCATCACAAAACATTTCCCTTAAAGAATGCAATCATCTTGTGTCCCTAATCTATGTATCTTTGGTAAACTTTGCAATGTTCTTATTGTAGCTATGATTAATTGGTACAATACAAGTTTATTTCATATTTTTCATGAAAATTGGTTCCAATGACATGCATGTAAAAGAAACTTCATAATTTACCAATCACAACTTCTTCAAAATATTATTTCAATAACTAATTTACCTCAAACCTCCTAATTTAAAATTTCAATAACTTCTTTAAAATATTATTTCAATAACTAATTTATTTCAATGACATGCATGTAAAATTAACCTCCTAATTTACCAATAATAATTAAAATTTCATTTGAATAACTACTTACAACTAGTTATTGGTATGCATGCCTCAAATTTGAAGCCTTCAATGCCCATCAGGACCTAATTTACCCTTCATAGAAGGGCACAACATATTTTTCCATGCAATTTTTTTAATTTAGCATCAAGCCCTTCGATAATGAAATGGACCATTATTTTCTAACTTTGCAATTGAAGTGATACTCCAATAAATTTTTAGATGGTTGAGAATAAGAATTACATAGTGACAAAGGCAGAAGCCCAGTCGAGTCTGCCAGATATCCCATTAACATTATTTATCAAAATTTAAATCATGATGAAACTTTAAAACATTTAAAATTAAGTTTAAATGTTACTGCCATGTTATAAAAAGCTTCTTTCATCTAGTTGCTAAGTGATCAATCCCACGTTGATTATGAAAAAGCCATTGCAAATGAATTGTGAACACATCCACAACACATAAGTTAAATTTCATTGTCTTGGACAATTTATGGACCAAAATACAATTAAATTGTATTTAAATTCATACGTGCATACAATTGCGCAACAAACTAAAGCCTCTAATAAAGTCAATAATGAAATCTCATTCAATTATTAACTAAATGGTAATGTACAACAAGATATGGATGGACTCTTAGCTTGAGATCAATTTCTTTGTAATTATTTTTTATCCAAATATTAGTTCTTTATAAAAAAATGAAATAACTCTTTAAATGTTTATTAATTTATTTTAGTACTACAATATTCTTTGCGACATAGGGACTTTAACAATTGCAATATTTTTTTTATTATTACTGTGCGACTTTACAATGGGTTGAATTTATTTCATATAATTTATGAAAACTGTAATTCTATGGTTTGGACCTCCATGTACCTATAAAATGACAATAGTGTTAATTACACATATGTGGGATATTATAGATAACATGATTGATTTGATATAATACTTAAATTCTCATCTTCTAGCATGGATACATTTTGGAAAAAGACTTAAATTCTCATTTCCTATGATCATAGGATAGTTGCATTTTCATTACTACTCTTGATTTGATAATAGCATCCCCTTTCTTGGATTTGCAAATGGGAATTTTTTTCATTGTTGTAGGCCAAAGGCCTTCAGGATATTTTGTAGCCTTCAAAATTCTACTCTACAAATTTGCATTCGTTTAAGGTTTGAATCCTCCAAAACCATGTTTTACAAAGCCATGTATAGTTTACTGTATGCAACAATTATTACTTGTTTGATGGCATGTGTGCTTAATGTAAGGTGGTTGCACTACTAGCCATGGATTCATGATTTCATGAGACTGGTCTGAAATCTTAGAGCAGAGTTTAATGACACTATACAACACATTATCATTGAAGGTGAATGGTATATAAAGATTGGAAAACTTTAGGAAGAGAATGTGTGATGCATGGGAGTTGGATTTACATGCTTTTTGGTATAAGTATATGTTGCAAATTTTGGTTATAAAACATGTCCAAAATGAAGGGATTTGAAAAATGAAACTTTTCAAAATAAGGTGATTTAATATATCTTTCTCCTAGGTTAAATTTGATGGAGGATTTGTATTATATTCACAAATGTGATCCATAAATTCCAAGATTATATACCTTTCAACTCTTTACCACAAGGTTATAACCAATGATCACATGCGATGCACATTGCAACCCTCAGCACCAAGCATTAATTGACAATAACCTATGGTAAGCTGGTAGTACGGTAGAAAATAAAACATTAATTGACAATGTCCCGTGGAAAGCTTGTATCTCAGTAGAAAATAAACACATTAATGATGGTTGAGTTTCAACAGGCTATCACAATTGAAATCATTTGACAACAGGATTCAAGGACTTAACGTAGCTTGACAACTATTCCTTCTCAAATCCCAACCAATCTATATGTAAGGTGAATAAGTAAGGTATTAATATCAAATGTAATCACATAAATCTTGAATTGAATTGTGCATGGGATGATCGGAAATTAGAATTAGAATCAATTCATCATTTTTTGCAGTGGTTTATAATTAATGCAACTAAGTGATTGGAATGAGGAAATATTGATTCATAACTATGATTAATCAAATGGTTATTGGAATTTGGAAATGTGACTATGAAAATGAATTTGGAACTATGGTCAATCAAATGGTTATTGGATTTTGGAAATGTGATTGCAAAAGTAGAAAGTTTGAAACTAAAGTGGTTTTAAACTCTTGTTTAGCAATATTCCAATTTTCAAACTTGTCATCCATGCTTAGGTTGTGCCTACTTCCATGGTTAGCATCAAGTCTCAATCCTATTTCAATTTCATATTGATACTTTCTTGTGAGAGTTATGGTAGTTATTTTGTGGGTGGGAGCTCATGCCAGGGTGTTGGAGTATCGGTACAAATGCATGGAATAACTACCACACCTCTAGGAATTTCCTGGTGATAGGCCTTATGATGGGTTTCAAATGTTCATCAACTTCTGTAGGTTTTGGTGTAATGGAAAACCTTACATGGTATCAGATTTGAGGTCTTAGCTTCAATTCCCCCTAGGTATGTCGGAGGGGGGGGGGTGTTGGATTACGGGTACAACTGCATGGTATAACCATCACACCTCTGGGAATATAAAAATGTGGACTAATCTCCATGCATGATGATATGGCATTGTCCTTGGTTTCAAATGTTCATCAATATATTCACATTTTGGTGTAATGACAAACCTTACATGGTATCAGAGAAGAGGTCTCAGGTTCAATTCCCCTAAGATACATTGGAGGGGGGCTGTTGGAGTATCAGTACAACCACATGGAATAAATGCCACAACTCTGCAGAGTATCTATAGGTTTTGGTGTAATGAAAAACATTACATGGTATTAGAGTAGAGGTCTCAAGTTCAATTCCCTCGAGCTACGCCGTAGAGGGGGTGTTGGAGCATCAGTACAACTGCATGGAATAACTACCACACAGCTAGGAATTTACTGGTGATAGGACCTTGTGCTGGGTTTCAAATGATCAACAACATCTGTATGTTTTGGTGTAACAGAAAAAATTACATGGTATTAGACTTGAGGTCTCAGTTTCAATTCCCACGAGCTATGCCAAAGGGAGGGTGTTGGAGTATCGGTACAATCACATGATATAACCATTGCACCTCTGGGAAATTAAAAAATGTGGACTAACCGCCATTCCTGATGATAGGGCCTTGTGCTTGGTTTCAAATTTTCATTAATATCTCCAGGTTTTGGTGTAATGAAAAACCTTACACAGGGTGCATGTAGATCTAGGTTTCAATCGATATTCAAAAAAGTAAGATGGTCATGCAATCAAACAAAAAAAATTAGCAAGAATCTTGTTGGAGAAAGTGGCTTGATCAATTTTCGGTTAATATTTACTTCATAATTAAGATGTGAGGCATGGAGATCCATGTTGGTAAGCGATATGGTGGCTCACTTCCTCTTTCGTTGGGTTTGTGAATGGTTAATATGTAGACATGACCAGAAGAGTTCATCTATTTATCTCAAATGGGTCCGTCGGTATCTACACATGGATGAATGTACTTCTTGAAAGCCCCTAAAATAATAGGAGAAAATATTTTCTTATGATTGGATATCACTATCAGTGTTTGCAAGAATCATGACCACCTAAGCATTTCATTTGTCCTATGAATTAGGATTCGAGGGGAAGAAGTACCTTAAACCATTCCTATCAAAATCACAAGTTCAAATCAAAGTAACTCTTGACCTTTTCTTAGGTTGCTTCCACTGTCAAGTTCGACCCTTGTCAAGGTTGTTTTCACTATCATTGTTGACCGCTAATCAACCTAATTCCACCCTTTCTTTCCATATTCAATCATAAAGTATATCATACTTTCTTCAGACTCTAGGTTCTCCCCTTGAACAAAGGATGGACATATACGCACCAATACTACCGGTCCACCACCCACTTGCATAAGTGCACGCTACCAAATACACCTCCCCTAATTATTAATTCGTCTAGGGAAGTATGTCTCTCCTCTCATTCGCAAATTTGAGTAGATAGAAACATATACAAAGGGATTTATTCGCTTATTGGACCTCAATATTGGTTGGGTTGTTCCTGCAGATAAATTATTTTTTAGGTATGTGTAGCATGAGAATAGTTTTTTGTTGTGTTATTTTATAAGTATTTAATTGTTTCTTCTTGGAAAGGAGTGAAGTTTGTTATTGAAGTGATTCAAGATAATAGTTTTGGTATTGATGAACATATTTTTTATATTCACTCACTCTTTTGTATTTATCAAGCTCTATGTTCATTAGACTTTTTATAGATTGTATTTCATTTTCATCCAACTTTTATTTTCCATTAGAAGTTTTATTACTTTCCCATTCAATCTCCATTGGTTATAAATGTTTTTCAATTGAATTATTCACATTATCAATTATTTTTTCATGTTACATTGCTTTTAATATACAATGAAACTTTGATGTCTAATTACATTTTCAAATTAAATGAATAGTTTATTTTAAGATGTCATCTTTAAAGGATATAATATATCATATCGCTCCAAAGTGAAATAGGGCCCTACCCTTCAAATTTGATCTCTGTATGGTACGCCATTTAAGAAACTCTTGCAAAATGAATCATTGAAAAAGAAAAAAACATTTAATTGAAAGAACAAGGAAAAACATTTAATTGAGGGAACAAGGAGTCTAAAAGTTGTCCTCTGTGAGTTTTTGATCGAAATCCAACCAAAGCTTTTTTTAAATGTTGATTTTTTTGTGTCATTTATATCACTATTTTGACTGCATAAATTGATTTAGCACTTTCAGATACACACAAGGAACCAATATTAAGCAAGTTTATACACTGTTATTTGTGATTGATTTTTTTTAAATTGGATCTCATTGGAAACGTACTGGAAAAATCTATCAGAAGTGGGTGGAATCAAGAAAAAAAATAAATGGTACTAACCCACGAATGAAATAAATGGTACTAACCAAGAAACCAAATAATTAAAAAAACTAAAAATTGAAAATTTGCGGATTAAAAAACAATGAGTGAAGATGGCGAATTCACGCCTAGTATGTGAAAAACAGACAAATAGGGGATACACGAGATTTTGTAGGAAGAGAAAGTGCCAGGTACTGGCATTGATTGAGGTTATGAACATGCTTCAAATTTGAAGCCTTCAATGGCCTTCAGGACCTAATTTACCCTTCATAGAAGGGCACAACAATTTTTTCCATGCATTTTTTTTTAATTTAGCATCAAGCCTTTCGATGATGAAATGGACCATTATTTTCTAAATTTGCAATTGAAGGGCTACTCCAATAATTTTTTAGATGGTTGAGAATAGGAAATTACACAGTGACAAAGGTAGAAGCCAGGCGAGTTTTCCACATATCCAATCAACATTATTTATCAAAATTTAAATCATGATGAAACTTTAAAACATTTAAAATTAAGTTTAAATGTTACTACCATGTTATAAAAATATTCTTTCATCTAGCTGCTAAGTTCTCAATCCCACATCGATTATGGTAAAGCCATTGCAAATTAACAGTGAACACATCCACAACACATAAGTTAACTTTCATTGTATTGGACAATTTATGAACCAAAATACAATTAAATCGTATTTAAATTCATACGTGCATACAAATGCGCAACAAACTAAAGCCTCTAATAAAGTCAACAATGAAATATCATTCAATTATTAACTAAATGGTATTGTACAACAAGATATGGATGGACTCTTATCTCGAGATCAATGTCTTTGTAATTATTTTTTTTATCCAAATATTAGTTCTTTATAAAAAAATGAAATAACTCTTCAAATGTTTATTAATTTATTTTAGTACTACAATAGTCTCTACAACACAAGGAGTTTAACAATTGCAATATTTTTTTTTATTACGGTGTGACTTTACAATGGGTTGAATTTATTTCATATAATTGATCAAAACTGTAATTATATGGTTTGGACCTCCCTGTACCTATACAATGACACTAGTGTTAATTACACATATGTGGGATATTATAGATAACATGATTGATTTGATATAATACTTAAATTCTCATCTTCTAGCATGGCTACATTTTGGGAAAAAGACTTAAATTCTCATTTCCTAGGATCATAGGATAGTTGTATTTTCATTAATACTCTTGATTTGATAATAGCATCCCTTTTATTGGATTTGCAAATGGGAATTTTGTTCATTGTTGTAGGCCAAAGGCCATCAGGATGTTTTGTAAGCCTTCAAAATTCTACTCTACGACTTTGTATTCATTTAAGGTTTGAATCCTCCCAAACCATGTTTTACAAAGCCATGTATAGTTTATTGTATGCAACAATTATTACTTGTTTGATGGTATGTGTGCTTAATGTAAGGTGGTTGCGCTACTAGCCATGGATTCATGATTTCATGAGACTGGCCTGGAAGTTTAGAGCAGAGTTTAATGAGACTATACAACACATTATCAATGGAGGAGAATGGTATATAAATATTGGAAAACTTTGAGAAGAGAATGTGTGATGCATGGGAGTTAGATTTACATGCTTTTTGGTATAAGTATATGTTGCAAATTTTGGTTATAAAACTTGTCCAAAACGAAGGGATTTGAAAAATAAAACTTTTCAAAATAATGTGATTTTATATCTCTTTCTCCTAGGTTAAATTTGATGGAGGATTGTATTATATTCACAATGGTGATCCATAAATTCCAAGATTATATACCTTTCACTCTTTACCACAAGGTTATAACCAATGATCACATGTGATGCACATTGGAACCCTAACCACCAAGCATTAATTGACAATAACCTCTTGTAAGCTGGTAGTATGGTAGAAAATACAACATTAATTGACAATGACATGTGGCAAACTTGTATCTCAGTAGAAAATAAGCACATTAATTATGTTTGAGTTTCGATAGGATATCACAATTGAAATCATTTGGCAACAGGATTCAAGCACTTAACGTAGCTTGAAAACTATTCCTTCTCAAATCCCAACCAATCTATATGTAAGGTGAATAAGTAAGGTATTAATAGAAAATGCAATCACATAAATCTTGAATTGAATTGTGTAGGGGATGATCAGAAATTAGAATTAGAATCGATTCATCATTTTTTGCATTGGTTTATAATTAATTCAACTAAGTGATTGGAATGAGGGAATCTTGATTCATAACTATGATTAATCAAATGGTTATTGGAATTTGGAAATGTGATTATGAAAGTGAATTTGGACCTATGGTCAATCAAATGGTTATTGGATTTTGGAAATGTGATTATGAAAGTAGAAAGTTTGAAACTAAAGTGGTTTTAAACTCTTGTTTAGCAATATTCCAATTTCCAAACTTGTCGGCCATGCTTAGGTCATGCCTACTTCCACGGTTAGCGTTAAGTCTCAATCCTATTTCAATTTCATATTTATACTTTTTTGTAAGATTTATTGTAGTTATTTTGTGTGTGGGCGCTCATGCTAGGGTGTTGGAGTATCGGCACAACCACATGGAATAACCGCCGCACCTCTAGGATTTTATTGGTGATAGGGCCTTGTGCTGGGTTTGAAATGTTCATCAACATATGCAGGTTTTGGTATAACTACAAACCTTACATGGTATCAGAGAATAGGTCTCAGGTTCAATTCCCCTGAGCTACCCTGAAGGGGGGGGTGTTGGAGTATGGGTACAACTATATGGTATAATCATCACACCTTTGGGAATATAAAAATGTGGACTAACCGCCATGCCTGATGACAGGGAATTGTGTTTGGTTTCAAATGTTCATCAATATCTGCAGGTTTTGGTGTAACTACAAACCTTACATGGTATCATAGCATAGGTATCAGGTTCAATTCCCTCGAGCTATGTCGGAGGGTGGGTGTTGGAGTATCAGTACAACCGCATGGAATAACTGCTGCACCTTGGCAAAGTATCTACAGGTTTTGGTGTAACGACAAAACTTACAAGGTATTAAAGAAGAGGTCTCAAGTTCAATTCTCTTGAGCTACACTAGAGGGGGGGTGTTGGAGTATCGGTACAACCGCATGGAATAACCACCGCACCGCTAGGAATTTATTGGTGATAGGGCATTGTGATGGGTTTCAAATGTTCATCAACATCTGCAAGTTTTGGTGTAACAAAAAACCTTACATGGTATCAGAGATGAGGTGTCAGGTTCAAAACCCCCGAGCTACGTTGGAGGGGGGGTGTTGGAGTATCAGTACAATCACATGGTATAACCATTGCACCTATGGGAATATAAAAATGTGGACTAACCTCCATGCCTGATGATAGGGACTTGTGCTTGGTTTCAAATGTTCATTAATATCTGCAGGTTTTGGTGTAATGACAAACCTTACATAGGGTGCATGTAGATATAGGTTTCAATCGAGACTCAAAAAAGTAAGATGGTCATGCAAGCAAACAAAAATAGTTATCAAGACTCTTGTTGGACCAAGTGCCTTGATTAATTTTCGGTTAATATTTACTTCATCATTAAGATGTGAGGCATGGAGATTCATGCTGGTAAGCAATATGGTGGCTCACTTCCTCTTTCATTGGGTTTGTGAATGGTTAATATGTAGACTTGATGAGAAGAGTTCATCTATTTATCTCAAATGGGTCCATTGGTATATACCCATGGATGAATGTACTTCTTGAAAGCCCCTAAAATAATAGGAGAAAATATTTCCTTATGATTGAATATCGCTATCATTGTTTGCAAGAATTATGACCACCTAAGTGTTTCATTTGTCCTATGAATTAGGATTCGAGGGGAGGAAGTACCTTAAACCATTCCTATCAAAATCACAAGTTCAAATCAGAGCAACTCTTGACCTTTTCTTAGGTTGCTTCCACTGTCAAGTTCGACCCTTGTCAAGGTTGTTTTCACTTTCACTATTGAACCCTACTCAACCTACTTCCACCCTTTCTTTCCATATTCGATCATAAAGTATATCATACTTTCTTCAGACTCTAGGGTCTCCACTTGAACAAAGGATGGACACATACACCCCAATACTGCCGGTCCACCACCCACTTGCATAAGTGTACGCTAGTAAATACACCTCCCTTAATGATTATTTACTATAGGGAAGTATGTCTCTCCTCTCATTCGCAAAGTTGAGTAGATAGAAACATATACAAAGGGATTTATTCGCTTATTGGACCTCAATATTGGTTGGGTTGTTCCCGCTATTAAATTATTTTTTAGGTATGTGTAGCATGAGAATATTTTTTTGTTGTGTTATTTTATAAGTATTTATTTGTTTCTTCTTGGAAAGGAGTGAAGTTTGTTATTGAAGTGATTCAAGATAATAATTTTGGTGTTGATGAACATATTTTTTAGATTCAATCAGTCTTTTGTATTTATCAAGATCTATGTTCATTGGAATTTTTATAGATTGTATTTCATTTTCATCCAACTTTGATTTTTCCGATAGAATTTTTATTACTTTCCCATTCAATACCCATTGGTTATAAATGTTTTTCAATTGAATTATTCACATTATCAAGTATTTTTTCATGGTACATTGATTTTAATATACAATGACATTTTGATGTCTAATTACATTTTCAAATGAAATGAATAGTATATTTTAACATGTCAGCTTTAAAGGGTATAATATATCATATCCCTTCAAGGTGAAGTAGGACATTACCCTTCAAATTTGATCTCTGGTTATGAAGATCATTAGTTCCAAATCCCTCCCTCATCTTCTTAGGGAACCCATGCCACTAATATGGGTATGTAATCCATTCAAATCATCACAAATCATCACAAATAGTTTGGCAATGTGCTTGGGTGCCATGTCCATATTTCTTGATTTTTTTTATATCTAAAACGGATGTGTGTGTGTGTGTATAATTAAAAGAGGGGTGTCATTGATAAATCCAAAAATGACCTTTTTACAACACTCAAGAATTCAGGCTCTACAGAAATGTAGATCCTACATCTAGAAAACCAGAGTTATATCTAGAAAACAAGGAATTAGGGCTCTGTGGGTATTTAATTTTCTTCAAAAATAGTCTTGCTAAAACCATGGTTACATAGTCTGTAATCCTCGAGAGTGATTTCAGATCCACACTCAGTTTATTTCCTAATATCAAGGACATTGAGTTTGTGTCTTTAAGAGCTATGTAATTTGAGGATATAAAATTAATACTTGTCCCTCTGCGTCGGCCAGATCCACTAGGAAGACCACCACCAACTGGTCTGCTCATGCACCTTCCTTTTCTCTATCTTGATCAGTTACAAGTGATTCCTTGCTACCTCTCTTTATGTTACAATGGATGCCCCACTCTATCTTGATCGATTACAAGTGATGCTCGGTTACAAGCGATGCCCAACTCTTAGTGTTAGTTCTCCTGTGTAAATATGAGAGAACATCCCGCTGAGTTGTGTTGCCCTGTGAAAAATATATTGATAGTCCTCCTCCATTTGAGTTGTATTGCACATAGAATTCTAGTTCTTATTGGCCCAACTTTAAGGGATACTGTGAATTTCATCCTTTTGGAGCGAAGTAGAGAGAGCCCCTTGGGCTAAGGTCATGCATTTTTTTGCTTCAATATTAGCTTCATAGTTTAGTGTCCTTAGAATATGTAAGATTTGGTATGAGGAGAGTTTATCCAACATGATTTTTATCCGCTCCACGTAGGAATTAAACCTGTCATTCCTGGACCTTTTTCTGAATAGGATGGAGTTAATGAGGAGCAATGAATCCCCAAATATATGAAGGTCATTTAAACCCAGGCCTAGACTGATTTGGAAGCCTTTATATAGAGAAAGAGCTTCAATTTGGTTGTTTTACTTGTTCCCGAGGCCCCAACTGAATCAATTTTCCATTTTTCCATCTAGGGATACAAACACTCCACCTACTCCAGCTTTCCTAGGATTTTCTCTGGAAGCTCCATCGAATAAGAGCCCAGTCTTCGTTTTGGATTCTCGCCAACTTTTGAAGTCAGTGAGGGATAGCCTTATTTTCCAAGTAGCACTCCTGGGTTGACAATGAATGAAGGGGAATTTTTGGGAGGGAATTCTTCCTACCCAATCCCTTTATAGGGTACTAAGTTGTGGATCCAACTGGTTTCCTAAATCCTTTAGAGAATCCAAAATGAGAGCTTTGGATTGACCCGCTACTTGTAAGGAAGTGCAGATAGAGTTGTTGAAGATGGATTTGTTCCTTGCAAGCCATATTTTTCAACAGATAAATTTTGGTAGAGACATCCATATTTATTTCCATACTGGTTTCTCCTTTAGAGGGTAAGGATATTGTGATTTCCAAGTCAGAAAAACTTGGGAGATGGTTAAGTGTGCAGGGCAGAGTACATTAACATATTTTAAAAGGATTGTATAGACCTTCTCTGTGAAGGTGAAACCCACAAATAGGTGTTCAATGGTTTCTAAGTCCTAATGAAAAAGCGAGCATCTATGAGGGTCAATAATTCCTCTTTTCTCCAGATTTTCACTAGTTAGGAGTTTCCTATGGGCTAGAAGCCAAGCAAAGAAGTTTACTTTGGGTAAGCCAAAGGAATTCCAAACAAGTTTCCATATTCTTTTTTGAGACGACAAGTATTTATCATTCTATATTTGCTTGAATCCTAGATAAGATGTGTATTTCCTAGTGTCCCCCAGCCCCTTTTGTCTTGAAAAGACCAGTGAATGGGAGCACGACCTGAAAGATTATTTAGCAAGTTAGTTTTTTCCATGAGGATATAGCTTGGGAGCTCTGGAAGGCTCCAATATTTCCATAATTCGTCATTGGACCAACTGGAGATGTCCTCCAAAGTTTTGAATCCTTTTCTTAAAGTCCGTCTTCGAAGCCCATCCAAATTTGTAAAAGAATTTAGAGGCGGTTTTCCTAGGATCTTGTCTGTCTAGATATGGATCTTCTTCCCATTTCCAGGGATCTTGTGGAGGTGAGGTAAGAAGAACTCCAAGACTTCCTTGCAGAGATTCCAAACTGGAGTTCCTCTAGGGATGTATTCTCTTTCTAAACAATGTGATCCCTTTCCTCCTCAAGGTTTGGTTTACCCGGTGCTTTCTATCAGAAACAAAATGCCATAATATTTTTCCTCCCATGGCTAAGTTTGCTGAGTGAGGATCTCAAATTTGCAGTCCACCTTCAACTTTTGATCTTTTGACCACATTCCAATTGACGAGATGGAATTTGTTTGGTTTCCTGTTCCCCCTCTCCATAAAAATTCCTTAAGGATTCTAAAGATTTTGTCAGTGACTGATTTTGGAGGTAGACAAATTGAAAATTGAAATATAGGGAGAGAAGAGAGGACTAATTTAATGAGAATTAGTTTCCCAGCTGGATTTAACCATCGAACTCCCCATGAAATTATTTTTGCTTGAATTTTTCTCACCACTTCATTCCAGTGATTTCCTTTGCAAGATCCCGAAGTAATGGGAATTCCTAAATATTTGAACTTCCCCCATCTATCAAAGACTTGCATTCCCACAAATTTGGTTATCCTTTCAAGAGGATATTTACCAACAATCTAGCCAAATACTGAGCTTTTTCTATAGTTGACTGAACCCCCTGAGGAAACACAATAATTTTGGAGTGTAGTATTGAAGCTTTTGGATAAATTCAGAGAAGCATCTCCCAGGAAGAGGGAGTCATCCACAAAAATATCATGATTCAGGGGTTGAATTCCATGTATAGTTTGAATTCCTGGGAGCGTGCCAACATTTATTTCTATATGAAGTTTCCTGCCCAAAGAATCAACCATCAAAACATAAAGAAATGGAAAGAGAGGGAAACCTTGCCTTATTCCTCGAGTTGCTTGGAAGAATTCAGAAGGCCTGTTGTTGACTAGCAGGGCTATCCATGGATTTCCTATGCAATATTTAATTAAGATTATGAAGTTGCTGTTGAATCCAAATTTTTCCAAGATCATGAGAAGAAAGGAGTGTTTCACTCTGTCAAATGTGTTTTCCATATAAATTTTGATTATCATACATTTGTCTGTTCGTATCTTTCTAGAATGAATTGTTTCCTTTACCATAATGACATTATCTAGAATTTGACGGCCTTTGATGAAACCTCCTTGGTTTGGAGAGATTAGTTTGTTGAGGAGCACTTTAATGCGATTGGCCAGCAACTTTGAGATGATTTTGGAAGAGGAGTTACAGAGTTAAATAGGCCAAAACTGAGTGAAAGTTCCTGGATTAGTTTCCTTAGGGATTAGAGCTAAAAACCTTGAGTTTGTGTCTCTCCCCACCTTAGATTTCTTTTGAAAATTTCTGATCATTCTCATAAGGCCTCCTTTAATTAAAAGAAAATAGGCCCTGTATAAGTGGGTGGTAAACCCATCAGGGTTAGGGGCCTTATTTGGGTCCATGGCCCATATCACATGGATAATTTTAGATTTTGAAAAGGGCTTTAGAAAATTAACATTTTATGCTTGATTAATAAGAGATGGGATGTGATCTAGGAAGTCTTTGGTGATCTCTTCCTCCACCTCACCTTCTTCTATAAATAGGTTTGGAAATGTTCTTGAGCTGCTAATTTCACTTGTTCCTGGAATTTGACTATTTCTCATGTTCTTGGGTGAATTTGTGAGATATGGTTGAGAGACTGATGACCCTTTGCTTGTTTATGGAAAACTGAGGTATTCCTATCTCCATCTTTCAACCACGTGCTTCTAGATTTTAAATGTGAGTATTCTTCTTCTTGCTAGAATTCTTGAAATACCTTAGCTTGAATCTTGAATTTTGTTTCCAAATCATACCTTAGCCTCAATGGGATTTTGTTCCATTTCCAGTTGGGTAGATAACAACGAGTTCATCACCTCTCTTCTTAAGGATGAGGGGGTTTATGAGCCATTTTGATCCAATATTTCAAAGCTCCCTTGGTGTTTTTTAATTTTTTTTCACAAACATATCTTGACAATCCAATAACCATGGTATTGCAATACTTCTCTATAGTTTCCATGAATCCTTGTACATTAAGACATTGGGGGCTAAACCGGAAGGGGGTAGGTCCCAAATTTTCAACATATTTTAAAAACAAAAGAACTGGCTTATGATCAGAAGCTAAGTTGGCCATTATCTGAGATATTAACAGTTTACCTTCTAACAGTAAATATATTTGAACTAAAAATCTATTAGGGCGAGCTACGATATGGCTTGCACCCACTCTCTTGTTGTCTAGGTGAAATGACCTTTCTTTGGTTTAATATATAAAAGATACCAACATTGGATGAGATTTTCAACATCTTTCCTGAAGGCGTATTTCTCAAAAATGGCTCCTTTCTTTTCTTCTAGTTTCAAGACTAAGTTTAGGTTCCTGCAATTATTAAATTTGGGGGTAAATAAATTTCCAGAAAGTCTATTATTGTATTCCAACAATGTTTTTTTGTATATGTAAAACAGGGATGTAGATATTGAAGAGATATATGTTGATATTTCTTTTTATATGGGTGAGTTCTGTAAAATTCCAATGTTGTGTGGCAAAGGAGTTGAGAAGAGTGAAAGAGTTTTCCGCCCAAAGGGTGGAAATACCTCCTGAGGCCACTCTAGCACTGACAACTATGCCTTCTTGATTTTTCCATATCAAACTACTCGGAGGAATAATTGTAGTTTCATCTAGTTTGGTCTCTTGAACCATGAGGATGTCTATAGGCTCCATTTTTAGAAGATCCTTTACCATTTCCTCTTTTTTTGGACTTCCCAAGCCTATGCAGTTCCAAGAGACCAGCTTCATTATTTACTATAGGAGTGATTAGATGAGTATCCTCTATTGCTTTGAGTTAAAGTATTTATATTGAAGGTCATCTCCAAGGTTTTTTTATTTCCCTGCATTTTTTCCTTTTCTGCTTCTTCTTCTCTTAACTTGTTGGATTTCCTTCCTTTCCTTTTAATAGATCTATCAAGAAAGTCTTCTTCAGAAGAGGACACTGCATCCTATGTTTTCCTCTTGATTGTTTCTACATAGGAGGGAGAGGGAGTCATAACTTTGGAAGGAGATCTGGGAATTGGAGAAATCGAGGTAGGGTCTTGTGTTTCCTTTAATATCTTTGACTCATTTTCTGATTGTTTATGTGGGATTTCATCATCTTCTCATTCTTCCAGAGTCTTTGGATATTACTGAGAGTCTAGAGCTGCAAATTTATTGTTAATGGTAACTGATTTCTCTTGAGTTTATTTCCATGGAATCAGAGGTATATGTAAGTTTTTGCAGGTGGGGGGTTTTTGAGGGCCCACTACACCTAACTGACCCACTTTTTCTCTTGCTTTATTCATGGTTTTAGGACCAACTTTTTTTTGAGCTGTTTGCCATTGTTCTCCTTTGTTTCTTTCTGATGTTTCCTATTTTTTCTTGCAATGCATGGTGAAGTGACCTTATTCATGGAAATGGAGACATTTAAAAGGGATTTGTTCATAATCTAACTCTTGAATATGGGCCCAATATTCCACAGTGTGTTTTATGGAATCAAGGGGCCCGATCACTAGATCTATCTTGACACATATCCCAACACAGGAATACTGATCTTTCTTGTATTCCACATGTATAAATTTCCCAAGAGTATTTCTTATTGTTTCTAGAGACTCTGGATTCTAGCAGTGCAAAGGAAGGTGGGGCATTCTAACCCAAACCGGAACTGATGTTGGGACGTCTTGGGTAGGGTCAAAATTTGGAGATGATTTGTTCAAGTATATCCCTTATGGACCCATAAAATATGGTTCGTTCCTGAAGATAATATCTTTGTCTAATTTTCTGTAAAAAATGAATACAAAGTACCCTCTTCCAACAAAGAAGCATTTATCTTTCGAAATTAATGGGATCCAGTTTCTCTTCACCCATGCATCAATTTCTTTTGAGAAGGCCATAGGCCTATGAATTTATCGATAAATCCATTTTTCTATGAGATTCATGGTCATTTTTTAGGGCCTTGTTGCTGGGAGAGACACCAAGGGGATCTCTACAAGCTTCTTGACGAATTTTTGCTTCCTGAATTCTGCTGGCCATTTTCCTTGTGCTGATATAAGTTTCCTAAATTATGCAACTTCTGGTGGGACAGAAGGTGGAGGAGGCATATTAGGAGGAGATGATCCTCCTCCTTCTACCATTGTTGAACCCTAATCATTGTAAACAATGATGAGAAACCTCTTGTGGCTCCCTAGGGATGCTTGAAACTAGACACAGTCGGCCGGGTGAAGAAGTTATTGGATGCAAAAATCATCTTCAAAGTCAGACACTCTGAGTGGGTATCAAATCTGGTACCAGTAAGAAAAAAGTTTGGAGAAATCAGACTCTGCGTGGATTTCAGGAACTTAAACTGTGCATCAGATAAAGATAACTACCCTGTGTCACCCATGGAGCAGCTGCTACAGATGGTGTCAGGTTTTGAACTGTTTTTATTATTAGATGGTTTCTCTGGCTACAATCAAGTATTAGTAGCCAAAGAAGACAGATTAAAGACAACGTTCATAACTAAATGGGGAACCTTTGCCTATAGAAGGATGCCTTTTGGGCTGATTAATGTTGGAGCGACATTTCAGAGGGCTATGGACATAGCTTTCCATGGATTGATTGGACGAAGTGCTGTGGTGTACCTTGACGACATTAAAATATTCTCAAAGAAAAGAGAAGAGCACGTGTTTCACTTAAATAAAATTTTCGAACGCTGTCGAAAATATGGCATTTCCCTCAATCCTAAAAAGTGTGTGTTCACTGTCACAGAGGGCAAGTTGCTGGGTCACATAGTTTCAAAGAAAGGAATTTCTATTGATCCAGAAAGAGTCAAAGCCATTGAGCAAATCCCCTTGCCCCATAATAAGAAAGGGATGCAGTCTTTTATGGGCACTATAAACTTCGTGCGAAGATTTGTCCCTGATTTTGCTCAAATTGTTAAGCCACTGCAACAGATGGTGAAACAAAATGCACAATTTAAGTGGACTGAAATTGAAAAGAATGCTTTCAACAAAATCAAGACTGCTGTTGCACATGTGCCCTCCCTGAAAATCCCAGACTTTGATAAAGACTTTATTTTGTATACATTTGCATCCGATGATTTACTGGCAGCTGTGCTCACCCAAAAGGAAGAAGGGGGGGATGAATTCCCAATATCCTTCATGAGCACTGGTCTGCAAGGGGCTGAATTAAACTACCCAGCCGTTGATAAGAAAGCTTATGCAGTATTTAAGGCAGTGAAGCAATTCAGGCCTTATATTTTGAAGAATTGGACCAAGGTAATATTCCCCTACCCAGCTGTAAGATCCCTTCTCATTCAGAAAGAGTTAGGAGAAAGAAGGGGTAACTGGGTAACAACTCTTCAAGAGTACGACCTTGAATTCAAGCCATCTTCTATAGTGAAAGGTCAAGGGTTGTGCAAACTAATGTCTAAAAGTGGGAACTATGAAGAACAAGCCTGGGAGGACAAGGCCGAGTTACAGGTAATGGATGTATACCCTTTATTCACAGCTTCCGAGTCTTGGTACAGAGACCTCGTGCATTACCTGCAGGTAGGGCTGTTACTAGAACATTGGAATTCCAAGCAAAGAAGAGAGATACGTCTTAAATTAGCATCTTATCAAATTGTTGAAGGGGTATTGTTTAGAAATAATTATGACGGGGTTCTTCTCAGATGCCTAGAAAAGGAAGATGCGAAGAAAGTAATGACAGAGTTGCATGATGGGCCTGCTGGGGGACATTATTCAGGAGACACTACATCCCACAAAATCCTCAGGGCAGGTTATTATTGGCCTACACTCTTCAAAGATGCACATGCACATGTCAGGAGGTGTGACATCTACCAAAGGTGTGGTGGGAGACAACCTAAAGAAACAACAGCCCTAAAGCCTGTGATGATCACGGAACCATTCAAGCAAAGGGGGTTGGATATTATTGGAGAAATAAAACCGAATTCTTCTCTCCGACACAAGTACATTCTGACCGCTACAGATTATTTCACTCATTGGGTCGAAGCTATTCCGCTGCGCAAGGTAAATGAAGACGAAGTCATCAGCTTCTTACAAGACCACATCATGACCAGGTTTGGAGTTCCAGTTTTGTTAGTTTTTGATAATGCTAAATACTTTTCATCAATTAAATTAACTGCTTTTGCTCATGATAAAGGAATAAAATTGCATTATTCTGCTAACTACTATCCACAAGGGAATGTCCTGGCTGAATCCTCTAATAAAAATATGATTAGAATCCTAAAGAAGACTGTAATAGAAAACCAAAGGAGTGGGCACTCACCACTATCAAACGCCCTGTGGGCTGATAGAGTCACCCCCAAGTCTGCAATAGGAGTGTCTCCTTATACCCTTATCTATGGAAAAGAAGCCATTCTTCCTCCCAACATCATGCTACCATATTCCATACTAGCTCAAGAGTCTAGAGGGTCTGATGATGAATTTTTACAGATAAGAATATATAATCTCCTGAAAGCAGAAGAAGCTAGATCTAAAGCCAAAGAACACTTTAAACAACAACAAGAGTCAGTTAAGAGATGGTTTGACAAGCACAAAGCTGGGACAAAAGACTTTGAAGTAGGAGACTTAGTCCTCAAATGGGACCACCCCCATGATGAGAAGGGAAAGCATACCAAATTCCAGCAGTTGTGGGTAGGCCCCTATCAGATTGCAACCAAGCTTGGTCCTTCTACTTACAAGTTGCAAGATCTGCAGGGGTGGGAGGAGAACCTACCGGTAAATGGTTTGGTTCTCAAGCCTTATTTTCTTGAGTTGTTTGATTTCTTCTGTCTTGTGTATAAATAACCCGTCTGGTAGTCTTTTGAGTCATGTTTTTTCAGTTTACTTTAGTTGGTTTTTCTTTTCAATAAAGGGGATGAACCTACGGTTGCATGGGGAAGATCAGAATTTTTGGGAGTGATAAAGAATTTAGTGATCAGACTGTGGGTTGCTATTTATATTAAAGGTTTTCTTCCAGCTTAGTCGTTTTCTCGAATAATTCTGTGTGCATTGAAGTCCTGCTTAATCCCTGTGTAATAAACCGGATTTCAAAGAGTTCGAAATACTATGTTGAGGCTCCATCCACTTCACACTTAAAATTTCTAGGGGATGACAGCAGAGGACCCATGGAAAGAAGCAAGGTGAACAGTATATTAAATATAAATGATCCCATGCCAAGAAACTAATGCCAAAAGGTAGATAAGAATCAAAGAACTCATATGAAAAGCATCATACATCAAAGCAGATGCTGAATCATACGTACTAAATTGCCGAAATATCCTCTCCGTCTGTGAGCTTAAACTTGAAATACACCACTCACACAAAAGGACACTATGGGATAGAGGATCCTGAATCAAAATTCAGTAAGAAGGGAATGTAAGAAAACTCATCTGAAAAGGGACAAAAGTCCAAAAGCACAAGAAAAAGTGTTAAAATGGCATGGAAATGAGGAACAAATGAATATTTCTGTTTACCATATGCTACAATCCTGTGGTGTCCAAGCTGTCAGCTACCTGAAGACAAAGGTAATAATGAAACTCATCTTATGGCCTCGACAGAGTTATCTGGACTGGAAAATCTTGGTTTCCACTTTCCCAAATTGGACTATTATTAATGGTGGAGGGTACACACTATCAACAGTCGAGAAATCTAGATAGCTGGAAGAATTCAAAAGGATGCATTTGTTGTTAAATAGTATGTCACTCAAATATTACTTGCCCAGAGATCTAGGTTCACCAGGTAATCACCAGTTGTTGCTGCTGCAACTTTTCTCCCCAAATCTTTTAAATTTTGGGTCCCTCCTCATAACTGAATATCGCTTCAGGTTGTTTTATCCTTGATGTTTCTTCGGGCATGCTTTAAGTCTGGATGTTTTGAGCAATTTACATACTGTCCATTCCCAGAATTTGTTCGTGCTTCATTTCTTGCAGCAGGTCGCATAGTTGGGTTTAGTTTTTCCAGTTGTCTTTGATAAGCCATCGTTTTGAAAGTGAAATGGTCCTTGACTATTGTTGATTTTTAAAGGCTTTCAAACACTTGAATTTTCTATCAAATCAGCTGTTTTTGTTCTTTTTCCCTTCGTCGTTGTGGCTCCCAAAGCGGTTTAGCGTCCGAAGTCCAAATTGCTCTGACGTCCGATTCGTAGTTATCTTCAATCGCTTGCCCGTGGCTTTTACCCTTCTGCCGTTGCGGCTGGGAAAGCTATTGAGCTTCCGATTCAAATGTATTCTGACATCCGATTAAGCCCTCTCCCGCCCGCGTTTCGCATCTTTTTAGCGCTTGTCTTTCCACCGTTGCAGTTGGGAAGTCCTTTTGGCATCTGACGTCAAAGTCACCTGATCTCCGATGGAGTTTTCTCGCCCATAGCTTTGAATCACGCCTCTTAGTCTTCTTTTCCTTCCCGCTGTTACGATTGAGCCAAGCCTTTGACTTCCAATGTTAGTATCCTTTCGACTTCCACCATGGTGCACCAGGCCATTTGTTTTGTGGAGAAGTCATTCCAGTTTGTATAATCTGCCGCTCTGTTTCATAGCACAGTACCAAATGGATAATACACGGGGATTACTTGCATGTGTGCATAAAGAGCTGATGCGTGAAGATGTAGAAGAACAATTTAGTAAAAATCAAAACGACACTGACCAAATCACTGAAAGGGCCCTTGAAGCGAAAGACAAAGTCAATAACGCTAAAGGCACGAACCTGACTGCTGGTCTGTTACTAAAAGAATCATGAGTGCATACAGACAACTCAGAAAATACGAAACGCTGGGGAGACCGAAAGGCTAGGCCTTGGGGGAAACCAAAACAATTTACTGTTTTGTTTAAATACTGGAAAGGGAGAAGTTACAAAGGCTTTTTCCCTAAATTTTTTTGTAAAACTCTGTTGCTTGTAAGAGGAACTATTTCGTTTTACAGTCAGAGAGTGCAACTTTTGCATGCTGGAGAGAGTGAAATGTGGAATGTATCAATGCGACTAGATGAATAATGTTGAAGAGGAACTATTTTGTTTTCAACTCTGTTTCATTTACTGTGAGAGTATTTAACTTCCTGAACCTAGGTTCTTGTTGAATGTTCTTCAGTATCTTTTGGGATGTTTTCCACTGTGAGTAATAATTGTTATTCATAAAATAATCGGCTATCTGGTTTTTTAAATATCTGTAATTGTTCATGTGTCTTGAATGAAGTATTAGCTATCTGTAACTCTTCATAATGCACGTACAAAATGTATTACTCACCAATGAATGATAACTCTGCTCTCTAGGGATAGTTTAGGTAATTAGTTTATTTTCGTGTTGTATGTGTTGTGGGTGCTTGTGAACCTTAAGATGAGAGGTAAGAACCTGCACATCACTTTGTGAGTGTTCCTTGCATCTTTAGCACCCTGCATTGTTAGTTAGGAACTTGCATATCATACATTAAGTCAAAAAATACAAAATTCACGGTGGACCGGGCCGCAACCGGTAAAGCCTTTGTTTTGTTACTTTGACCTACGGTAGCCGGACCGTAAACCGGACAGATTCCCTATACCAAACAGTCAACGGGATAGTTGGGAACGTGGCCTGGGGAGAATCCCTTACTGTTGCTGCCTACGAATTTTGGGGCACCAACAGTTTTGGCGCTAGAAGGAGGGCTGCCAGTGTATGGCTGGCCGGGGAAACCCATTTTCCTGAGAATATTCCATCGGTAACAGTTCTGAAAGCAGTGGGTTTCATAATCCAATTTAGGGAGAAAAAGAACATCTATATTCTGTTGACAACGAAATTGTTAATGATCTGAGAAGACACACTAGGGCATATGTAAAGAAGATTGGAGGATTGCCAATCATCCCCGAACTGCCCAGAAGAGAGTATAAAAGGAAGGATCGTCCTGAAGCGGAAGGCTCCATGTTGGTTGGAGACTGGGAAGAGCTTGTAGAAACAGCCTTACAGGAAGTGGTGCTACCTTTGAATCAAGAAGGCCCAGAAACCCCTCACAGTTCTCCCACTCACACTCTAGTTGGTTCACCTCCTCACTCTCCACCTAGACTCATGGCTGGAGTAAATGCAAACCAACCACCTAACCCGCCAAATCCTCCACCTGCATGGAGAGCCAGATCACCCTTAAACCTGACCCCTCCGTTACATGATTTGCCTCAATCCTTTGAAAAGTTACTGCCTAAATTCGACCCCAATGAGAAGATACTAGTAGGTGATCATCTGCAAAGTTTTTACTTGGCAATAGAAGGATTGAGGGCTGGTGAACATGAAGACGTGGTATGCAGACTTTTCCCGCATACCCTTAAAGGAGCTATGGCATCATGGTACTTTGGGTTGCCTGCTAACTCTATCCCTAAATGGGATACCTTCGAAAGAATTTTCAGAAGTAAGTATGCAACTCAGAAAACTCATGCGGCTCTCATGAAAGGGCTGTGCGCATTGAAGATAGAAAGAAGAGAAAAGGTGCACAGTTTCACACAAAGGTTTTCAGCCTATCTCAAGAATTTCTCTGAAACGGATAGGCCTTCATACAAAGTTCTGATTGAATATTATACTTCAGCTTTAGGCCCTGATCTGGCCATGTTTTCCAAAGGCAGGGATAAGCCTTCGTTGACGGAAACCTATGAAGAGGCTGAAGTAGTGGAAGATGAAAGAGAGAGTATTGAAGAATATCCAGAGCAGTCAGGAGAAAAGGGTGCGGGAAGAAAAGCCTTATTGTTCGCTAAGCCTAAGGAAGAAAAGTCGCCAGATTTGGAAAATATGGCCAAAATGATGCAGAAGCTTTCCAATAAAATCATAGATATGGAGAAAGAAAAGGAAGCACAAAAGTTTTATAAGCCATATTATAAGAAAAGAGAGGATAACCACTAGTCTCAACCTCCTCCTCACAATGCTGCATCCATGAATTTAACAGAGGTGGGCTTGGACAATTTTTGCACTTTCCACCAACAGCCACACTCTGAAAAGAATTTTCCTCAATGGTTTAATTCGATGACGTTGGTCATGAATCAACTGTTAGATTCTAGATTAACAGAAGAGGGAGAAGAAGAAAGAAAAGAGACTTCTACGTCTACTTCCACTAAAGAACAGGAAGAAGAAACCATGGCTTTATGGAATTCTGTCTCGTTATTTGACGCTGAAGAAGAAAAGACTCAGGGGTACAAGGATGTTGTGGAAACCAACGTAGCCAAGGGACGGTTAAACAAGATAGTCTTATACTCCCAAAGATTAAGAGGCTGCAGAGATATGTTAAGAAGAGATTTCAAGACAAATCTTTGGCTGATAAAATTCCAAAGTTCACTATTACCAGCCAAAATCCTAGACATAATGATACAACGGCCAAGCCAAATGAAGATAAGGAGAATGCTGATAGGCCTCATCCCATGGAACAACAGATGGATTATGACATTGTGGAGGATTTAAAGAAGATAAAGGCGAATGTTCCACTATTCAAAATGTGCAAAGTGCCGCAGCAAAAATAAAAGCTGTTGAGAGCCCTTGAAGCATCAGATGATAAGACGCCCACTAACAATCAACCAAAAGAAGAAGAAGAGATCGGAGAGACCAGCAGTGGAGGTAAGTCCAAGCACAAGCATCCACCTTTCCTCCTTACTTTTGAAATTTTTAACTACAATGTACATAATTGCTTGGTAGATTCAGGGGAAACTGTTAATGTCATGCCGATATATGTCTGTAAAAGAATCAATGGGTAGCCTAAGCCATCCCCGTGGAGAGTAGTTCAGTTGGACAGGACAGATGTGAAGGTAATTGGTGAGATGGAACATGTCCTAGTCCATCTGGCTTCAAATGATAAAGTATGTCAACTCATTAATATCGTGGTGGCTGATATACCAGATGCGTATGGCCTTATCCTGAGCAGAGATTGGTCGGCCAAACTTAATGGATATTTTGCTTCTAATTGGTCAAATTTGTGGCTACCATACAAAGGAAGCCCGAATCAGATTAAGATTTTAAGAGAGCCTCATATGAAATATAACGTCACTCGGCTGGATGAGAAGAATGTACCAGTGGATTCTGTATTGGGAAAATATTTTATTGAGTTGGAACCAGGTAATTACCAAGCAGAAGAAGCCAGCAACACATCTGATACCCAGCCTGATCTCCTTCGATTTTCACAGGCTGATGAGATTGACTGTAAAATAGTAGAATTAGCAGTAGGAGTAGATCTTTTTTCAGTAGTTAATAATTTTTGGACTTTATTTTTTGATGGCTCTAGGACACTAGAAGGGTCAGGGGCTGTTGGGAAATAGGTAAAACCTGGGTTTAAACCTTTAGTGTCGCACCAACAAACAACCCACAGTGTTGGCCCTTTCGGCAACAACCTGCGCGCAGGTTGCAGTCTCACCCGAAACAGCTATGGGGTGCCGCAGAATCAGGTTTCTGCAAGCCGAGAGGGGGATTACTGTACCTTAGCCTTTAATAATCTTATTAATCAATACTATAAAAGCTTTATCGTTCATTCACATAAAACTTCACAGATAAATAAACAGTCGTTACTTGCTCAATCCACTACAGGGAATTCACAGCGAAGCTAAATATTAATAGCGATCTAACTTATCAGATGTATACAGTTATTATGCATAAAAGACAACAGAAACATGAACAACACAAGAAACCACAACACCGGATATAACATGGTTCACCCCCAGTGTAGGGGTTACGTCCACAAATTGTGGTTTATTCAACTTGCTACAAAATCCATAGTTTGATCTGCGCACTCAGCTACAGATCCCTTCAATCCTTAAAAGCCGCGCACATAGCAGCAGGCCCCTGTGCACACAGCTGCAGGTCTTTCCTCAATCTTTCTTACAAAATCCCTCTGTGCACACAGCTGCAGAGGTCGTCCACGCACACAGCTGGGACTTAACCTTTCCTTACAATATCAGCCTTAGCTTCGTCTTAACCTATCTTACATCATAAAACCTAACCTATCTTTTTTGCACAAGCGCTTATTTATACTGCGCATTTTTACAAAACCATGGTCTCAAACCATGGGCACCCAGAACCCTAAATCCTGGATTTCAACCAAGGGTTTATTACAAACAAAAGTAGTTTTAACTTCCCCCGACACCCCTAAGACTGTTTTGACCCATAATTCCGCTTACAAACTCTCTGCTTAACCGCGGGGTTACCCAAACATGGAGTATGAGTCCCAATAGGGGATGGTTGTGTCCTAATTGACCCACAGAAGAATAAACATTTCCTTTCATGTAGATTAGAGTTTGAGTGTACTAATAATACTGCTGAGTATGAAGCACTGGTGCAGGGACTAAAGAAGGCAATTGAATTAAAGGTAAGTAATCTAAAAGTTTTTGGGGATTCTGAAATTATTGTGAAACAAATCCGGAATCAGATACATTGTATATCTCCTCACTTAAAAGCTTACCAGAATGAGGTATGGGATTTGCATAAATATTTTAATGCATTTAACATTATTTCAATTCCAAGAATAAAAAATGCAGCTGCTGATCTATTGGCCACATCAGCCGCTAGACTCATACCCACTAATAATTGATGTTCTGTCCAACTGCTTTTCAGGCCCTCTGTACCTGATATGATTACGAAACTACGCATGTTTGATGATGACCAGAAGATCATAGAATGTTTAACAAATGATGAGGTGTTTAAAGGAGCGATCATAGACGATGAAGAGCATCAGGCTGAGATGAAATACGATAATTTCATTCCTAAAGGAGTCAGAACGTTGGAAAAAATGTTCGATTTAAATGAAAAATTTAGAAGACCACCCAACGTGAAGACCCATAGCTCATCTTTGCAGTTTGATTTGATTAATTTAGGGATTGAAACAAATCCTAAGTCCGTAAATCTCGACAAATGCTGTTCGCCAACAGAAAGAGACAAATTCATCAGTCTATTTAAACAATATAAAGATGTTTTCGCATGGACGTACGAAGACTTGAAAACGTATGATACCAACATCATCAAGCATGTCGTTCCCATTAAAGCAGGTGTCAAGCCATATCAGCAACCGTTGAGGAAAATGCATCCAAAATTGGAACCGCTGATTCAAAGTGAAGTGAAGAAGTTATTGGACGCAAAAATCATCTTCAAAGTCAAACACTTTGAGTGGGTATCAAATCTGGTACCAGTAAGAAATTTTTTTGGAGAAATCAGACTCTGCGTGGATTTCAGGAACTTAAATCGTGCATCAGATAAAGATAACTACCCTGTGCCACCCATGGAGCAGCTGCTACAGATGGTGTCAGGTTCTGAACTGTTTTCATTATTAGATGGTTTCTCTGGCTACAATCAAGTATTAGTAGCCGAAGAAGAAAGATTAAAGACAACGTTCAGAACTAAATGGGGAACCTTTGCCTATAGAAGGATGCCTTTTGGGCTGATTAATGCTGGAGCGACATTTCAGAGGGCTATGGACATAGATTTCTACGGATTGATTGGACGAAGTGCTGTGGTGTACCCTGACGACATTACAATATTCTCAAATAAAAGAGAAGAGCACGCGTTTCACTTAAAGAATATTTTCGAACGCTGTCGAAAATATGGCATTTCCCTCAATCCTAAAAAGTGTGTGTTCACTGTCACAGAGGGAAAGTTGCTGGGTCACATAGTTTCAAAGACATGAATTTCTATTGATCCAGAAAGAGTCAAAGCCATTGAGCGAATCCCCTTGCCCCATAATAAGAAAGGGATGCAGTCTTTTATGGGCACTATAAACTTCGTGCGAAGATTTGTCCCTGATTTTGCTAAAATTGTTAAGCCACTGCAGCAGATGGTGAAACAAAATGCACAATTTAAGTGGACTGAAATTGAAAAGAATGCTTTCAGCAAAATCAAGACTGCTATTGCACATGCGCACTCCCTGAAAAGCCCAGAGTTTGATAAAGACTTTATTTTGTATACATTTGCATCCGATGATTCACTGGCAGCTGTGCTCACCCAAAAGGAAGAAGGGGGGGATGAATTCCCAATATCCTTCATGAGCACTGGTCTGGAAGGGGCTGAATTAAACTACCCAGCCATTGATAAGCAAGCTTACATAGTATTTAAGGCAGTGAAGAAATTCAGGCCTTATATTTTGAAGAATCAGACCAAGGTAATAGTCCCCTACCCAGCTGTAAGATCCCCTCTCATTTAGAAAGAGTTAGGAGAAAGAAGGGGTAATTGGGTAACAGTTCTTCAAGAGTACGACCTTGAATTCAAGCTAGCTTCTATAGTGAAAGGTCAAGGGTTTTGCAAACTGATGACTAAAAGTGGGAACTATGAAGAACAAGCCTGGGAGGACGAGGCCGAGTTACAGGTAATGGATGTATGCCCTTTATTCACAGCTCCTGAGTCTTGGTACAGAGACCTCATGCATTACCTGTAGGCAGGGCTGTTACCAGAACATTGGAATTCCAAGCAAACAAAATTTCTACGTCTTAAATCAACATCTTATCAAATTGTTGAAGGGGTATTGTTCAGAAATAATTATGACGGGGTTCTTCTCAGATGCCTAGAAAAGGAAGATGCGAAGAAAGTAATGACAGAGTTGCATGATGGGCCTGCTGGGGGACATTATTCAGGAGACACTACATCCCACAAAATCCTCAGGGCAGGTTATTATTGGCCTACACTCTTCAAAGATGCACATGCACATGTCAGGAGGTGTGACATCTGCCAAAGGTGTGGTGGGAGACAACCTAAAGCAACAGCACCCCTAATGCCTGTGATGGTCATGGAACCATTCAAGCAGTGGGGGTTGGATATTATTGGAGAAATAAAACCGAATTCTTGTCTCCAACACAAGTACATTCTGACCGCTAAAGATTATTTCACTCGTTGGGTCAAAGCTATTCTGTTGCGCAAGATAAATGAAGACGAAGTCGTTAGCTTCTTACAAGACCACATCATGACCAGGTTTGGGGTCCCAGTTTCGTTAGTTTTTGATAATGTTAAATACTTTTCATCAATTAAATTAACTACTTTTGCTCATGATAAAGGAATAAAATTGCATTATTCTGCTAACTACTATCCACAAGGGAATGGCCTGGATGAATCCTCTAATAAAAATATGATTAGAATCCTAAAGAAGACTGTAATAGAAAACCAAAGGAGTTGGCACTCAACACTATCAAACGCCCTGTGGGCTGAAAGAGTCACCCCCAAGTCTGCAATAGGAGTGTCTCCTTATACCCTTGTCTATGGAAAAGAAGCCATTCTTCCTCCCAAAATCATGCTACCATCTTCCATACTAGCTCAAGAGTCTAGAGGGTCTGATGATGAAGTTTTACAGATAAGAATATATAATCTCCTGAAAGCAGAAGAAGCTAGATATAAAGCCAAAGAACACTTTAAACAACAACAAGAGTCAGTTAAGAGATGGTTTGACAAGCACAAAGCTGGGACAAAAGACTTTGAAGTAGGAGACTTAGTCCTCAAATGGGACCACCCCCATGATGAGAAGGGAAAGCATACCAAATTCCAGCAGTTGTGGGTAGGCCCCTATCATATTGCAACCAAGCTTGGTCCTTCTACTTACAAGTTGCAAGATCTGCAAGGGTGGGAGGAGAACCTACCGGTAAATGGTTTGGTTCTCAAGCCTTATTTTTCCTGAGTTGTTTGATTTCTTCTGTCCTGTGTATAAATAATCCGTCTGGTAGTCTTTTGAGTCATGTTTTTCAGTTTACTTTAGTTTGTTTTTCTTTTCAATAAAGGGGACGAACCTGCGGTTGCATGGGGAACATCAGAATTTTTGGGAGTGATAAAGAATTTAGTGATCAGACTGTGGGTTGCTATTTATATTAAAGGTTTTCTTCCAGCTTAGTCGTTTTCTTGAATAATTCTGTGTGCGTTGAAGTCTTGCTTAATCCCTGTGTAATAAACCGGATTTCAAAGAGTCTCGAATACTATGTTGAGGCTCCATCCACTTCACACTTAAAATGTCTAGGGGATGACAGCAGAGGACCCATGGAAAGAAGCAAGGTGAACAGTATATTAAATATAAATGATCCCATGCCAAGAAACTAATGCCAAAAGGCAGATAAGAATCAAAGAACTCATATGAAAAGCATCATACATCAAAGTAGATGCTGAATCATAAGTACTAAATTGCCGAAAGATCCTCTCCGTCCGTGAGCTTAAACTTGAAATACACCACTCACACAAAAGGACACTATGGGATAGAGGATCCTGAATCAAAATTCAGTAAGAAGGGCATGTAAGCAAACTCATCTGAAAAGGGACAAAAGTCCAAAAGCATAAGAAAAAGTGTTAAAATGGCATGGGAATGAGGAACAAATGAATATTTCTGTTTACCATATGCTACAATCCTATGGTGTCCAAGCTGTCAGCTACCTGAAGACAAAGGTAATAATGAAACTCATCTTCTAGCCTTGACAGAGTTAACTAGACTGGAAAATCTTGGTTTCCACTTTCCCAAATTGGACTATTATCAATGATGGAGGGTACACACTACCGACAGTCGAGAAATCTAGATAGCTGGAAGAATTCAAAAGGATGCATTTGTTGTTAAACAGTCTGTCACTCAAATATTAATTGCCCAGAGATCTAGGTTCACCAGGTAATCTCCAGTTGTTGCTGCTGCAACTTTTCTCCCCAAATCTCTTAAATTTTGGGTCCCTCCTCATAACTGAATATCACTTCAGGTTGTTTCATCCTTGATGTTTCTTCGGTCATGCTTTAAGTCTAGATGTTTTGAGCAATTTACATACCGTCCATTCCCAGAATTTGTTCGTGCTTGATTTCTTGCAGCGGGTTGCATAGTTGGGTTTAGTTTTGCCAGTTGTCTTTGATAAGCCGTCGTTTTGAAAGTGAAATGGTCCTTGACTGATGTTGATTTTTAAAGGCTTTTGAACACTTGATTTTTCTGTCAAATCAGCTGTTTTTGTTCTTTTTCCCTCCATCGTTGCGGCTCCCAAAGCGGTTTAGCGTTCAAAGTCCAAATTGCTCCGACGTCTGATTCGTACTTATCTTCAATCGCTTGCCCATGGCTTTTACCCTTCCGCCGTTGCGGATGGGAAAGCTATTGAGCTTCCGATTCGAATGTCTTTCGACGTCGATTAAGCCCTCTCCCGCTCACGTTTCGCATCTTTTTAGCACTTGTCTTTCCGCCGTTGCTGCTGGGAAGTCCTTTTGGCATCTGACGTCAAAGTCACCCGATCTCTGATGGAGTTTTCTCGCCCACAGCTTTGAATCGTGCCTCTTAGTCTTCTTTTCCTTCCCGCCGTTGCGGCTGAGCCAAGCCTTTGACTTCTGATGTCAGTATCCTTCCGACTTCCGCCGTGGTGCACCAGGCCATTTGTTTTGTGGAGAAGTCGTTCCAGTTTGTATAATCTGCCACTCTGTTTCATAGCACAGTCCCAAATGGATAATACACAGGGATTACTTGCAGGTGTGCGTAAAGAGTAGATGCGTGAAGACGTAGAAGAACAGTTTAGTAAAAATCGAAACGACACTGACCAGATCACTGAAAAGGCCCTCGAAGCAGAAGACAAAGTCAATAACGCTAAAGGCACGAACCTGACTGCTGGTCCCTTACTAAAAGAATCATGAGTGCATACAGACAACTCAGAAAATACGAAACACTAGGGAGACCGAAAGGCCAGGCGTTGGGGGAAACCCAAACGATTTACTATTTTGTTTAAATACTAGAAAGGGAGAAGTTACAAAGGCTGTTTCCCTGAAAAAATTTATAAAAATATGTTGCTTGTAAGAGGAACTATTTCGTTTTACAGTCAGAGAGTGCAACTTTTGCCTGCTGGAGAGAGCGAAATGTGGAATGTATCAATGCGACTAGATGAATAATGTTGAAGAGGAACTATTTCATTTCCAACTGTGTTTCATTTACTGTGAGAGTATTTAACTTCCTGAACCTAGGTTCTTGTTGAATGTTCTTCAGTATCTTTTGGGATGTTTTCCACTGTGAGTAATAAATGTTATTCATAAAATAATCCGCTATCTGGTTGTTTAAATATCTGTAATTGTTCATGTGGCTTGAATGAAGTATCAACTATCTGTAACTCTTCATAATGCACGTACAAAATGTATTACTCACCAATGAATGATAACTCTACTCCCTAGGGATAGTTTAGGTAATTAGTTTATTTTCGTGTTGTATGTGTTGTGGGTGCCTGTGAACCTTAAGACGAGAGGTAAGAACCTGCGCATCACTTTGTGACTGTTCCTTGCATCTTTAGCACCCTGCATTGTTGGTTAGGCACTTGCATATCATACATTAAGTCAAAAAATACAAAATTCACGGTGGACCGTGCCGTAACCGGTAAAGCTTTTGTTTTGTTACTTTGACCTACGGTAGCCGGACCGTAAACCGGATGGATTCCCTATACCAAACAGTCAACGGGCTAGTTGGGAACGTGGACTGGGGAGAATCCCTTACTATTGTTGCCTACGAATTTTGGGGCACCAACATTTTTGGCACTAGAAGGAGGGCCGCCAGTGTATGGCTGGCCGGGGAAACCCGTTTTCCCGAGAATATTCCACCAGTAACAGTTCTGAAAGCAGTGGGTTTCATAATCCAATTTCGGGAGAAAGAGAACATCTATATTTTGTTGACAACAAAATTGTTAATCATCTGAGAAGACACACCAGGGCATATGTAAAGAAGATTGGAGGATTGCCAATCATCCCCAAACTGCCCAGAAGAGAGTATAAAAGGAAGGATCGTCCTGAAGCGGAAGGCTCCGTGCTGGTTGGAGACTGGGAAGATCTTGTAGAAATAGCCTTACAGGAAGTGGTGCTACCTTTGAATCAAGAAGGCCCAGAAACTCCTCACAGTTCTCCCGCTCACACTCCAGTTGGTTCACCTCCTCACTCTCCACCCAGACTCATGGCTGGCGTAAATGCAAACCAACCACCTAACCCACCAAATCCACCACCTGCATGGAGAGCCAGATCACCCTTAAACCTGACCCCTCCGTTACATGATTTGCCTCAATCCTTTGAAAAGTTACTGCCTAAATTCGACCCCAATGACAAGATACTAGTAGGTGATCATCTGCAGAGTTTTTACTTGGCAATAGAAGGATTGAGGGCTGGGGAACATGAAGATGTGGTATGCAGACTGTTCCCGCATACCCTTAAAGGAGCTGCGGCATCATGGTACTTTGGGTTGCGTGCTAACTCTATCCCTAATTGGTATACCTTCGAAAGAATTTTCAGAAGTAAGTATGCAACTCAGAAAACTCATGCAGCTCTCATGAAAGGGCTGTGCGCATTGAAGAAAGAAAGAAGAGAAAAGGTGCACAGTTTCACAGAAAGGTTTGCAGCCTATCTCAAGAATTTCTTTGAAACGGATAGGCCTTCAGACAAAGTTCTGATTGAATATTATACTTCAGCTTTAGGCCCTGATCTGGCCATGTTTGCCAAAGGCAGGGCCAAGCCTACGTTGATGGAAACCTATGAAGAGGCTGAAGTAGTGGAAGCTGAAAGAAAGAGTATTGAAAAATATCCAGAGCAGTCAGGAGAAAAGGGTGCGGGAAGAAAATCCTTATTGTTCACTAAGCCTAAGGAAGAAAAGTCGCCAGATTTGGAAAATATGGCCAAAATGATGCAGAAGCTTTCCAATAAAATCATAGATATGGAGAAAGAAAAGGAAGCACAAAAGTTTTATAAGCCATATTATAAGAAAAGAGAGGATAACCACTAGTCTCAACCTCCTCCTCACAATGCTGCATCCATGAATTTAACGGAGGTGGGCTTGGACAATTTTTGCACTTTCCACCAACAACCACACTCTGAAAAGAATTGTCCTCAATGGATTAATTCGATGACGTTGGTTATGAATCAACTGTTAGATTCTAGATTAACAGAAGAGGGAGAAGAAGAAAGAAAAGAGACTTCTACATCTACTTCCACTAAAGAACAGGAAGAAGAAACCATGGCTTTATGGAATTCTGTCTCGTTATTTGACACTGAAGAAGAAAAGACTCAGGGGTACAAGGACGTTGTGGAAACCAACGTAGCCACAAGGAGCCAAGGGATGGTTAAAGAAGACAGTCTTATACTCCCAAAGATTAAGAGGCTGCAGAGAAATGTTAAGAAGAGATTTCAAGACAAATCTTTGGCTGATAAAATTCTAGAGTTCACTATTACCAGCCAAAATCCTAGATAGAATGATACAACGGCCAAGCCAAATGAAGATAAGGAGAATGCTGATAGGCCTCATCCCATGGAACAACAGATGGAATATGACATTGTGGAGGATTTAAAGAAGATAAAGGCGAATGTTCCACTATTCGAAATGTACAAAGTGCCACAGCAAAAAGAAAAGCTGTTGAGAGCCCTTGAAGCATCAGATGAGAAGAGGCCCACTAACAATCAAACAGAAGAAGAAGAAGAGATCGAAGAGACCAGCAATGGAGGTAAGTCCAAGCACAAGCATCCACCTTTCCTCACTTTTGAAATCTTTAACTACAATGTACATAATTGCTTGGTAGATTCAGGGGAAACTGTTAATGTCATGCCGATATCTGTCTGTAAAAGAATCAATGGGAAGCCTAAGCCATCCTCGTGGAGAGTAGTTCAGTTGGACAGGACAGATGTGAAGGTAATTGGTGAGATGGAAGATGTCCTAGTCCATCTGGGTTCAAATGATAAAGTATGCCAACTCATTAATATCGTGGTGGCTGATATACCAGATGCGTACGGCCTTATTCTGAGTAGAGATTGGTCGGCCAAACTTAATGGATATTTCGCTTCTGATTGGTCACATCTGTGGTTGCCATACAAAGGAAGCCTGAATCAGATTAAGATTTTAAGAGAGCCTCATATGAAATATAACGTCACTCGGCTGGATGAGAAGAATGTACCAATGGATTCTATATTGGGAAACTATTTTATGGAGTTGGAACCAGGTAATTACCAAGCAGAAGAAGCTAGCAACACATTTGATACCCAGCCTGATCTCCTTCGATTTTCACAGGCTGATGAGATTGACTGTAAAATAGTAGACTTAGCAGTAGGAGTAGATCCATTTTCAGTAGTTAATAATTTTTGGACTTTATTTTTTGATGGCTCTAAGACACTAGAAGGGTCAGGGGTTGGCTGTGTCCTGATTGACCCACAGAAGAATAAACATTTCCTTTCATGTAGATTAGAGTTTGAGTGTACTAATAATACTACTGAGTACGAAGCACCGGTGCAGGGACTAAAGAAGGCAATTGAATTAAAGGTAAGTAATCTAAAAGTTTTTGGGGATTCTGAAATTATTGTGAAACAAATTTGGAATCAGATACATTGTATATCTCCTCACTTAAAGGCTTACCAGAATGAGGTATGGGATTTGCTGAAATATTTTAATGCATTTAACATTATTTCAATTCCAAGAATAAAAAACGTAGCTGCTGATCTATTGGCCACATCAGCCGCTAGACTCGTACCCACTAATAATCGATGTTCTGTCGAACTGCTTTTCAGGCCCTCTATACCTGATATGATTACGAACCTACGAGTGTTCGATGATGACCAGCAGATCATAGAATGTTTAACGAATGATGAGGAGTTTAAAGGAGCGATCATAGACAATGAAGAGCATCAGGTTGAGATGAAACACGATAATTTCATTCCTAAAGGAGTCAGAACGTTGGAAAAAATGTTCGATTTAAATGAAAAATTCAGAAGACCACCCAACGTGAAGACCCACAGCTCATCTCTACAGTTTGATTTGATTAATTTAGGGACTGAAACAAATCCTAAGTTCATAAATCTCGGCAAATGTTGTTCGCCAACAGAAAGAGACAAATTCATCAGTCTATTTAAACTATATAAAGACGTTTTTGCATGGATGTATGAATACTTGAAAACGTATGATACCAACATCATCAAGCATGTCGTTCCCATTAAAGTAGCCGTCAAGCCATATCAGCAACCATTGAGGGAAATGCATCCGAAATTGGAACCGCTGATTCAAAGTGAAGTGAAGATGTTATTGGATGCAAAAATCATCTTCAAAGTCAGACACTCTGAGTGGGTATCAAATCTGGTACCAGTAAGAAAAAAGTTTGGAGAAATCAGACTCTGCGTGGATTTCAGGAACTTAAACCGTGCATCAGATAAAGATAACTACCCTGTGCCACCCATGGAGCAGCCGCTACAGATGGTGTCAGGTTCTGAACTGTTTTCATTATTAGATGGTTTCTCTGGCTACAATCAAGTATTAGTAGCTGAAGAAGATAGATTAAAGACAATGTTCAGAACTAAATGGGGAACCTTTGCCTATAGAAGGATGCCTTTTGGGCTGATTAATGCTGGAGCGACATTTCAGAGGGCTATGGACATAGCTTTCTGCGGATTGATTGGATGAAGTGCTGTGGTGTACCTTGATGACATTACAATATTCTCAAAGAAAAGAGAAGAGCACAGGTTTCACTTAAAGAAAATTTTCGAACGCTGTCGAAAATATGGCATTTCCCTCAATCCTAAAAAGTGTGTGTTCACTGTCACAGAGGGCAAGTTGCTGGGTCACATAGTTTCAAAGACAGGAATTTCTATTGATCCAGAAAGAGTCAAAGCCATTGAGCGAATCCCCTTGCCCCATAATAAGAAAGGGATCCAGTCTTTTATGGGCACTATAAACTTCGTGCGAAGATTTGTCCTTGATTTTGCTAAAAAATTTAAGCCACTGCAGCAGATGGTGAAACAAAATGCACAATTTAAGTGGACTGAAATTGAAAAGAATGCTTTCAGCAAAATCAAGACTGCTATTGCACATGCGCCCTCCCTAAAAATCCCAGAGTTTGATAAAGACTTTATTTTGTATACATTTGCATCCGATGATTCACTGGCAGCTGTGCTCACCCAAAAGGAAGAAGGGGGGGATGAATTCCCAATATCCTTCATGAGCACTGGTTTGCAAGGGGCTGAATTAAACTACCCAGCCATTGATAAGCAAGATTACGCAGTATTTAAGGCAGTGAAGCAATTCAGGCCTTATATTTTGAAGAATCGGACCAAGGTAATAGTCCCCTACCCAGCTGTAAGATCCCTTCTCATTCAGAAAGAGTTAGGAGAAAGAAGGGGTAACTGGGTAACATCTCTTCAAGAGTACGACCTTGAATTCAAGCCAACTTCTATAGTGAAAGGTCAAGGGTTGTGCAAACTGATGACTAAAAGTGGGAACTATGAAGAACAATCCTAGGAGGACAAGGCTGAGTTACAGGTAATGGATGTATGCCCTTTATTCACAGCTCCTGAGTCTTGGTATAGAGACCTCGTGCATTACCTACAGGCAGGGCTGTTACCAAAACATTGGAATTCCAAGCAAAGAAGAGCGCTACGTCTTAAATCAGCATCTTATCAAATTGTTGAAGGGGTATTGTTCAGAAAGAATTATGACGGGGTTCTTCTCAGATGCCTAGAAAAGGAAGATGCGAAGAAAGTAATGACAGAGTTCCATGACGGGCCTGCTGGGGGACATTATTCAGGAGACACTACAGCCCACAAAATCCTCAGGGCAGGTTATTATTGGCCTACACTCTTCAAATATGCACATGCACATGTCAGGAGGTGTGACATCTGCCAAAGGTGTAGTGGGAGACAACCTAAAGCAGCAGCACCCCTAAATCCTGTGATGATCACGGAACCATTCGAGCAATGGGGGTTGGATATTATTGGAGAAATAAAACTGAATTCTTCTCTCCAACACAAGTACATTCTGACCGCTACAGATTATTTCACTCGTCGGGTCGAAGCTATTCCGCTGCGCAAGATAAATGAAGACGAAGTCATCAGCTTCTTACAAGACCACATCATGACCAGGTTTGGAGTTCCAGTTTCGTTAGTTTTTGATAATGCTAAATACTTTTCATCAATTAAATTAACTGCTTTTGCTCATGATAAAGGAATAAAATTGCATTATTCTGCTAACTACTATCCACAATGGAATGGCCTGGCTGAATCCTCTAATAAAAATATGATTAGAATCCTAAAGAAGACTGTAATAGAAAACCAAAGGAGTTGGCACTCAGCACTATCAAACGCCCTGTGGGCTGATAGAGTCACCCCCAAGTATGCAAGGGTCTCCTTATACCCTTGTCTATGGAAAAGAAGCCATTCTTCCTCCCAATATCATGCTACCATCTTCCATACTAGCTCAAGAGTCTAGAGGGTCTGATGATGAAGTTTTACAGATAAGAATAGATAATCTCCTGAAAGCAGAAGAAGCTAGATCTAAAGCCAAAGAACGCTTTAAACAACAACAAGAGTCAGTGAAGAGATGGTTTGACAAGCACAAAGTTGGGACAAAAGACTTTGAAGTAGGAGACTTAGTCCTTAAATGGGACCACCCCCATGATGAGAAGGGAAAGCATACCAAATTCCAGCAGTTGTGGGTAGGCCCATATCAGATTGCAACCAAGCTTGGTCCTTCTACTTACAAGTTGCAAGATCTGCAGGGGTGGGAGGAGAACCTACCGGTAAATTGTTTGGTTCTCAAGCCTTATTTTTCCTGAGTTGTTTGATTTCTTCTGTCCTGTGTATAAATAATCCGTCTGGTAGTCTTTTGAGTCATGTTTTTCAGTTTACTTTAGTTTGTTTTTCTTTTCAATAAAGGGGATGAACCTACAGTTGCATGGGGAACATCAGAATTTTTGGGAGTGATAAACAATTTAGTGATCAGACTATGGGTTGCTGTTTATTTTAAAGGTTTTCTTCCAGCTTAGTCGTTTTCTCGAATAATTCTGTGTGCGTTGAAGTCCTACTTAATCCCTGTGTAATAAACCGGATTTCAAAGAGTCCGGAATACTATGTTGAGGCTCCATCCACTTCACACTTAAAATGTCTAGGGGATGACAGCAGAGGACCCATGGAAAGAAGCAAGGTGAACAATATATTAAATATAAATGATCCCATGCCAAGAAAATAATGCCAAAAGGCAGATAAGAATCAAAGAACTCATATGAAAAGCATCATACATCAAAGCAGATGTTGAATCATAAGTACTAAATTGCCAAAATATCCTCTCCGTCCGTGAGCTTAAACTTGAAATACACCACTCACACAAAAGGACACTATGGGATAGAGGATCTTGAATCAAAATTCAATAAGAAGGGCATGTAAGCAAACTCATCTGAAAAGGGACAAAAGTCCAAAAGCACAAGAGAAAGCGTTAAAATGGCATGGGAATGAGGAACAAACGAATATTTCTATTTACCATATGCTACAATCCTATGGTGTCCAAGCTGTCAGCTACCTGAAGACAAAGGTAATAATGAAACTGATCTTCTGGCCTCGACAGAGTTATCTAGACTGGAAAATCTTGGTTTCCACTTTCCCAAATTGGACTATTATCAATGATGGAGGGTACACACTGCCGGTAGTCGAGAAATACAGATAGCTGGAAGAATTCAAAAGGATGCATTTGTTGTTAAACAGTCTGTCACTCAAATATTAATTGCCCAGAGATCTAGGTTCACCGGGTAATTGCCAGTTGTTGCTGCTGCAACTTTTCTCCCCAAATCTCTTAAGTTTTGGGTCCCTCCTCATAACTGAATATCGCTTCAGGTTGTTTCATCCTTGATGTTTCTTCGGTCATGCTTTAATTCTGGATGTTTTGAGCAATTTACATACCGTCCATTCCCAGAATTTGTTCGTGCTTGATTTCTTGCAGCGGGTTGCATAGTTGGGTTTAGTTTTGCCAGTTGTCTTTGATAAGCCGTCATTTTGAAAGTGAAATGGTCCTTGACTGTTGTTGATTTTTAAAGACTTTCGAACACTTGATTTTTCTGTCAAATCAGCTGTTTTTGTTCTTTTTCCCTCCGTCGTTGCGGCTCCCAAAGCGGTTTAGCGTCCGAAGTCCAAATCGCTCTGACGTCCGATTCGTACTTATCTTCAATCACTTGCCCGTGGCTTTTACCCTTCCGCCGTTGCGGCTGGGAAAGCTATTGAGCTTCTGATTCGAATGTTTTCAGACGTCCGATTAAGCCCTCTCCCGCCCGCATTTCACATATTTTTAGCACTTGTCTTTCTGCCGTTGTGGCTGGGAAGTCCTTTAGGCATCCGACGTCAAAGTCACCCGATCTCTGATGGAGTTTTCTCGCCCACAGCTTTGAATCGCGACTCTTAGTCTTCTTTTCCTTCCCACCGTTGCGGCTGAGCCAAGCCTTTGACTTTCGATGTCAGTATCCTTCTGACTTCCGCCGTGGTGCACCAGGCCATTTGTTTTGTGGAGAAGTCATTCCAGTTTGTATAATCTGCCACTCTGTTTCATAGCACAGTCCCAAATGGATAATACACAGGGATTACTTGCAGGTGTGCGTAAAGAGCTGATGCGTGAAGATGTAGAAGAACAGTTTAGTAAAAATCGAAACGACACTGACCAGATCACTGAAAGGGCCCTCGAAGTAGAAGACAAAGTCAATAACGCTAAAGGCACGAACCTGACTGCTGGTCCGTTACTAAAAGAATCATGAGTGCATACAGACAACTCAGAAAATACGAAACACTGGGGAGACCGAAAGGCCAGGCGTTGGGGTAAACCCAAATGATTTACTATTTTGTTTAAATACTAGAAAGGGAGAAGTTACAAAGGCTTTTTTCCTAAAAAAAATTGTAAAACTCTATTGCTTGTAAGAGGAACTATTTCGTTTTACAGTAAGAGAGTGCAACTTTTGCCTGCTGGAGAGAGCGAAATGTGGAATGTATCAATGCGACTAGATGAATAATGTTGAAGAGGAACTATTTCGTTTTCAACTGTGTTTCATGCACTGTGAGAGTATTTAACTTCCTGAACCTAGGTTTTTGTTGAATGTTCTTTAGTATCTTTTGGGATGTTTTCCACTGTGAGTAATAAATGTTATTCATAAAATAATCAGCTATCTGTTTGTTTAAATATTTGTAATTGTTCATGTGTCTTGAATGAAGTATCAACTATCTGTAACTCTTCATAATGCATGTACAAAATGTATTACTCACCAATGAATGATAACTCTGCTCCCTAGGGATAGTTTAGGTAATTAGTTTATTTTCGTGTTGTATGTGTTGGCTTGTGAACCTTAAGACGAGAGGTAAGAACCCGCGCATCACTTTGTGACTGTTCCTTGCATCTTTAGCACCTTGCATTTTTAGTTAGGCACTTGCATATCATACATTAAGTCAAAAAATACAAAATTCACAGTGGACCGGGCCGCAACCGGTAAAGCCTTTGGTTTGTTACTTTGACCTACGGTAGCCAGACCGTAAACTGGACGGATTCCCTATACCAAACAGTCAACGGGCTAGTTGGGAACATGGACTAGGGAGAATCCCTTACTATTGTTGCCTCCGAATTTCGGGGTACCAACAGTTTTGGCGCTAGAAGGAGGGCCGCCAGTGTATGGCTGGCCGGGGAAACCTGTTTTCCCGAGAATATTCCACTGGTAATAGTTCTAAAAGCATTGGGTTTCATAATCCAATTCCAGGAGAAAGAGAACATCTATATTCTGTTGACAACGAAATTGTTAATGATCTGAGAAGACACACGAGGGCATATGTAAAGAAGATTGGAGGATTGCCAATCATCCCCGAACTGCCCAGAAGAGAGTATAAAAGGAAGGATCGTCCTGAAGCGGAAGGCTCCATGTTGGTTGGAGACTGGGAAGAGCTTGTAGAAACAACCTTACAGGAAGTGGTGCTACCTTTGAATAAGAAGGCCCAAAAACCCCTCACAGTTCTCCCGCTCACACTCCAGTTGGTTCACCTCCTCACTCTCCACCCAGACTCATGGCTGGCGTAAATGCAAACCAACCACCTAACCTGCCAAATCCGCCACCTGCATGGAGAACCAGATCACCCTTAAGCCTGATCCCTCCGTTACATGATTTGCCTCAATCCTTTGAAAAGTTACTGCCTAAATTCGACCCCAATGAGAAGATACTAGTAGGTGATCATCTGCAAAGTTTTTACTTGGCAATAGAAGGATTGAGGGCTGGGGAACATGAAGACGTGGTATGCAGACTGTTCTCGCATACCCTTGAAGGAGCTGCGACATCATGGTACTTTGGGTTGCCTGCTAACTCTATCCCTGATTGGGATACCTTCAAAAGAATTTTCAGAAGTAAGTATGCAACTCAGAAAACTCATGCGGCTCTCATGAAAGGGCTGTGCGCATTGAAGAAAGAAAGAAGAGAAAAGGTGCAAAGTTTCACACAAAGGTTTGCATCCTATCTCAAGAATTTCTCTTAAACGGATAGGCCTTCAGACAAAGTTCTGATTGAATATTATACTTCAGCTTTAGGCCCTGATCTGGCCATGTTTGGCAAAGGCAGGGCCAAGCCTATGTTGACGGAAACCTATGAAGAGGCTGAAGTAGTGGAAGCTGAAAGAGAGTGTATTAAGGAATATCCAGAGCAGTCAGGAGAAAATGGTGTGGGAAGAAAAGCCTTATTGTTCACTAAGCCTAAGGAATAAAAGTCTCCAGATTTGGAAAATATGGCCAAAATGATGCAGAAGCTTTCCAATAAAATCATAGATATGGAGAAAGAAAAGGAAGCACAAAACTTTTATAAGCCATATTATAAGAAAAGAGAGGATAACCACCAGTCTCAACCTCCTCCTCACAATGCTGCATCCATGAATTTAACAGAGGTGGGCTTGGACAATTTTTGCACTTTCCACCAATAGCCACACTCTGAAAAGAATTGTCCTCAATGGATTAATTCGATGACGTTGTTCATGAATCAATTGTTAGATTCTAGATTAACAGAAGAGGGAGAAGAAGAAAGAAAAGAGACTTCTACGTCTACTTCCACTAAAGAACAAAAAGAAGAAACCATGGCTTTATTGAATTCTATCTCGTTATTTGATGCTGAAGAAGAAAAGACTCAGGGTTACAAGGACGTTGTGGAAACCAACATAGCGACAAGGAGCCAAGGATTAAGAGGCTGCATCCTACTCTGCTTGGTCTGTGGGAACCTGATCTGCCTCTCCTGTTGGCTGAGGGATTTCTTGAGTTGAACTAGATGTTTCTTGAGGAACTATTTGACCTAATAAGGATGTTTGTTTCAATTTCATTGCTGAAATATTTAACTTTAGATCATTCACCTTCCTCATATATTCCTCCATCCAAGATTTGTAGTGTAGCATTTTCTCATTTATGTTATCTTTGTAATTTTGAAAAGCAATTAGTTTAGGGGTTTGGACATGCTCTATATCATGGTCATGCAACCTCTTCTTCAACGCAACAATTTTTTTGTCTTTTTGTTGTAGGGGGGATTGTGAATGAGTGGTATCATCTAGGTTAACCCCTAATGCAACAATTTTACTTTTCAAATATTTGATGGTGATATGTTTAGCCTTGGTGGTTAGCTTTTATGCTTTTAGTAGTTCCCGCATCTTCTGTGATGCCAGTCTCATTTTCTTCACACTAGCTAAGGTTTGCAACACATATTTTCCTAATAAGTCACTTGGATGTCTAAAAAATTCAACTCTATCAAGGGGATTGAATTGTCCAAAGTTCACTTTATATTGTTCTTCCTTCCAATCATTAGGTGTTTTGGGTGTGGAGACTTTTGGCTCCAATTTTTCTATTCCAAGGGTATTATCTTTTTGATATGCCATTGTTAACAATATTTTCTCTCCTGAATATTCCTGACCCATGAGCTCTTTCATTGCTAATGTACGTTGCTTCCTTATGTCTACATATTTGATGTGTAGTGTTGGCTACACTTGGGGTGGACCTTTGGAAGGAGATTCTTGTTGTATCAGAGGTGTGTCAAACACCAATGAAGGGTAGTGTGTTATAATGACAGGTGTTATATTTTTTCTTTCTTGTGGCTACTTTGGTGTTACCTATCACTCACTTGATACCCCATTGGATTGTGTATGCTCCACAATGATTTTCTCAACCTTTGTTTCTTCTTCAATTCTACCCTTTTTAATCAATGGCCTTGTCTTGGGTTCATCAATTTTCATGTCTACATGGGTGTCTCTAGATGATATCTTAGCTCCTACATGTGGCCCTTTAGTGTGTTGATCTAGATCACTTCTTAGGGTTGTTTGAACATGATCCCAAGTCAGTGATTTAGTTTTAATTTCCTAATCATGGCAAGCCTCATGTATACATATGCATAATTATTGTTTTCAATTCTCTTCTTGGAGATGACCTAGTGGGGTTCATATTCCCCTTTCTCAACCTTTTATAGATTCAAATTCCTTAACATTTATTCAACATAAGGTAGATCACCTTTTATTTTTACCTGGATTATGCCCATTTCTTTGGGAAGTATGCAAGTTTTTGAGTGTTTTGCATTGAAAAAGTGCACCTTATCTGAGAGTAATCTTTTCCTAATATAATCCATAGCAAAAACTATGGGGTTCAAGAATTGTGAAAACTTGTAAGGTTCTTATTAAACGCATACACTCTTATGATAGTGTTCTTTTCATACACAAACCCATCCCCAATCCTGCTGTCTGGACTCAACTACAAAATCTTTTGACATAAAGGGGGTATTCTTGGTGTAGATTTTTCTTAAGTTTTCAGCCACCGGTTTCAAGTAAAAATTTATATCACTGTTTATGACATTCTTAGAAAAACAAAGTTCTGGAAATAAACAAAATTTTCAGACTTAAAACACTGCTGTAAACAAAATTTTTCAGTGATAGGAAATAGAAATCAGCACGCCATTTAATCACACAGAAAACTAGTATTTTTAGCCAATGGCGCTAGAAAAACCCACTAGGGGAAAACCAGTCAGAGAGAGAGAGTATTTTTATTTTTCAGGAGAATTTATAATTTACAGCAATACACAAAAAATATCAAATCAGCTTATCTCAACCTAGAATATTATTTTTTGTCTCGATTTGCGTGCCCAACAACAAAAAATCAAACTCATATTTTTATCTCCTACTGAATGCCTCGAAAATCATGCCACAATACATACTGTCCTGCTGTTGTTGTACGAATTGTATGACCAACATTAATTGCCTTGAAAAACATGCTTGTTGGTTGCCTCGATTTCTGTGCACAAAAACTCCTTTCTTAATTTCTGTGCTATACTACCCTTCCTCGAAAATCATGCTGAAAGCTGCCTCGATTTCTATGCTGTATGGAACCATACCGTATGGCCTATATGGACATGAAGCCTTTAATGCTACTGCCTTGAAATATGTGCCAGCCTACTCAAAATTAGTGCCCTGTACTTGCTGGTTTGCTCCTCAAAAATCGTGCCCACTAAAAATTGCTAATGCTAGGTGCCTCAATATTCATGCCCTTCTCTTCTCTACTCTCTCTCCTTCACTCTCATCACAAGAATGAAATGTTTTTCCTTTTCCTTGCTTTTTGGTCTCAACCCTAGGTAGGTGAAGAGGCATCTAATCCAATGGCTGGGAATGAATTAGATCGACGGTGGAAATTAAATGCACACTTTTTATTTTTAAAAAGTTATTTTCCCTCACCCACTTAAATTTTTCAAAAAGTGACTTTAGACAATAAAGTCATTTTAAATGTCACTTAAGTCATTTAATACAAGGTTTACTTTATTTCCCTTCACTATGTGACTAAAGGATAAAGTCACCTAGGGGAACACTTCCCTAGGTACAAAACTGACACTCCCTCTTATAGAGGAAGGTGTTCTGCACCAATCCCAACTTGTTTATGAAGAAGATAAACTTGCCCCTCCCCAAAGACTTCGTCAAAATGTCTGCTACCTTATCATATGTGGAAATGTATTAAAGCATCACTACCCCTCTCTGAACATATTCTCGGATGAAATGATACCTAATCTTAATGTTCTTTGATCTGTCATGGAAAACTGGATTCTTAGAGAGCTAGATGCAACTCTGATTGTCACAGTAAATCACCGTAGGCCTAAGCTCCTGACCAAATAGATTCACCAGCAACTTGTGAAGCCACAAGGCCTCGCAACTGGCCAAACTAGTTTCCATGTACTCAGCCTCTGTAGTACTCAATGCAACAGACTTATGCTTCCGACTGAACCACGACATTGCTGTCGAGCCCAAACTGAAACAACATCCGTAAGTGCTCTTCTGGTTTGCCACACTGGGCCTGCCCAATCTAAATCTATATATCCAACCAATATTTTCCCCTCATACCTCTTGTAGTCCAAACCAAAATCCACCGTCCCTAAAAGATAGCGCAACACATGTTTTGCTACGACCCAATGCACACTCCTAGGCTCAACCATGAACTGGATAAGAGTGTTCACTGCAAAACACATATATGGCCGAGTGTTGACCAAATACATCAATGAATCGATAAGCTGACGGTACAAAGTAGGATCCACCAAATCTCCCTTAGAAGCATGAAGCTTCTTCTATTTGGTGATCATAGGTGTCAACATAGGCCTGCAATCCTCCATCCTGAATCTCCTCAAAATATCAACCGCATACTTTCCCCTCCCCAGGAAAATATGTCCAGGATCCTGCCAAACCTCCAATCCTAAGAAATAATGCATCAACCCAATATCAGTCATCTCGTACTCTACTGCAAGATCATTCTTCCAAGTTGCAATGGGTCTCTCTCTCCCTGTGATAAAAAAGTCATCAACATATAGAAGAAGAACAAGCAGATAATCTCCAACCATGATAAAGTAGAGATTTGGATCTGCTTCACTATTCTGAAACCCCATACTCAGCACGTAAAAATCATTCCTAGAGAACCAAGATCTTGGAGCTTGCTTCATTCCCATATAGGGCCTTCTTTAACCTTCAAACATGAGACTCTCTCCTATGTATCTCAAAGCCCTGAGGCTACTCAATGTAAATCTCCTCTTGTATGATCCCATTGAGAAATGCAGTATTCACATCCATCTGATGGATCTTCCAACCTATTTTCGCTGCAATGGAGATCAAGCCCTTGATATAAGTATATCGAGCAACCGATGCACAAGTCTCATCATATCAGTGCCCTCAACCTATGAAAACCTCTGCGCTACAAACCTAGCTTAGTACTTCTGCACATTCCCATCTCCTGCACGCTTTAGCTTGTAAAGCCAACAAAAAGTCACCACTGACTTCCCTCAGGTCTCGGAACAATATCCCATACATCATTCTTCATGATGGAATGGTACTCATCCATCATGGCATCTCTCCATACCGAATGTTGGGAGGTCTCCTCAAAAGTAGAAGGCTCAGAATCTCATGTACTAGCCACCAACAACATGCCCAATTTGTTAGGCATCTTGATGGCTCTCACCTCATCCTTGGGTATCCCATCCTTTAAGGCATCCTTCAAGGTCTCCCAAAGGCACTTAGGCTTCTTCTTCCTTGAAGGTTCTTCCCACACTAGCATGTCCTCATCTAAAGAAATACCAGAGCTAGAAACCCCAGTCGCCTGTGAACCTGAAGCTAGTGTGCCAACACCAAGTGTACCCTGTAATCCTGATCCTAATACTGATCCCCTATAAGGTGTACCTGTAATAGTAGACCCATCACCTATCCCCGAAGACTTTGCTGGCCTAACCACTGAACTCGGTGAACTTGTGCCAACACTCTGTGGTCCTGTAACCCTAGCAACTTGTGATCCTGACTGCTGCGTTGTCACATACCCCAATTTTGTAAAATAAAGTAATTGTTTAATTTATATTTCCTAAAACATTATGTTAAATTTAATGCTAAGTAGGAACTGATGACTCAACAGAGTCAACAGAAGTGGAATATAATTCAGAATATTTTATTTTTAATAAATAAATTGTGGAGACAACAACATGGGAGAGCTATTAAAAAGAGGTTACTAGTCAAACTGGTGGATGGAACTAGGTGGAGGGAAAAAGACAAGTGGCAACATCCTCAAACACTTCCTAATTTGTAGGTGGCAACTTCCCTATATTTGGGGTCATGATCCCCCAAGAAAGTGGGATCAGAGCAGGTGGCTCATTAAATGACAACTAACCCAAAAAGACCTAGGCAATCTTTTAAAAGTACCCAATGAATAGAGTTGAGGTTGCTCAGATATTTTCTAGGGAGAAATCATTCAGGTGAATGATATTCAGGAAATTCATTAGGGGAAAAAGGGAAAACAGTAAGGAAGTTGTTCTGAGAGGAATGCTGTAGTATCTTGGTTTATTACGGCTTGTTAGCTGGGATAACTTACTGATAAGTTCAGATTTGATACTAAGTTGGAAGACTGGTATTTGACTATTGCTACACCTAGTTCCAGCCAAGGAGACCAGAGCAAGCTTGGAGGTCCTGAGGAGTCACTGTTTGAGCGCTCTCCAAGAGTTGGTAGGGAGGAACAACCTCCCATTGCTGTTGTTGTCCAAGTTCAACAGGTTTTGTCACTTAACTGTCTTTGTTTTAATAATTGTGAATGGTTGAATGTTATGTTTGTAGTTATGATAAAAATATTTAGTTGGTTTAGTGATGTAAATGTTTTTAGTTTGTCAATAATAGAATCTTTTGATGAAAAATAAGGACCCACTGTGTTTTTCCTCATTTGGGTTTTTACCAGACCGTACTCCAACGCAGGGGTAAAATTATAATAAAGATGGTATGATGATAATGTGGAGTAGTAGACTGATGCTTTATCTATTTTAGAAAATCTATTTCACTGATAGTTGTATGAGTTCATAGATAAAACTCCTTCCTTGTACAATATTTACTTTCAGTAGTTTTATTATTTGAAACAAATAGAAGAATATAATAATCACATGGGAGTAAGGTTAGACTAGTCTTATCTACTCTTTAAACCTTATAGCTTCTTTATTCTAGTTTAAAATAATTTAATTGGTTATGTTTAAGTAACAATATTGAAAGTAGAAGTAATTAAATCTTGATTTAATTCTATAATCAAAGCAAACTGGTTTAGATTTTATGTATTAGTAGTAATGTAATCATTTTCTTTATTTTCTTTCTTTTTATTAGACTAATCTCGAACATTATCTAGAACTGTTAACCTATCTTTTATGAATTATAAATGCATGCTACTATATACAATTATATGAGATAGATCCTAAGTAGTGTTATTTGATTTTTATTTACATATGCAAATATCCTAACCCAACAGACAAACTAAATATTAATAGAACTCTATAAAGTATTTGCATAAACAGCACAGGAAGTAAACAACAGAATACTATCTTTTCATGTGATATAAAATAAACTAAGGATAAACATATAGAGATTCTAATACTCTTAATAAAGATAATATCGTTATTTTATAATAATAATATACTTTTTATTTTATACAATATAGAAATATTATTACTTTGAATTTAAGGTAATGTCCTTATTGTTTTAATTACAATCCTGAACTAAATATATTTTTTTGTACTACAAGGTAACTTGACAGTACCTAAGAACATTGCTAAAATAAAATAAAACAAAATATAAAGACCCTATATAACTGAAGGGTATAAACCATATTTAACACTTAACAATTTATACATAACAAGTAAGTCAATGTATAAACCAGGTACAAAAACCCTGATGGTAACTTATAAAAGAAAGTAACTATAGTAAAAATCAAGTGCATATTCAACAGTAAGTAAATAACAGAATGGCAGAATGCTCAACTATCGAGCTTAACAATTATTGTAATACTTAATTAATAACCCCACAGTTACGAAAGAGCTTTACAAATTAACAAAGAATTTTAGAAGAAGAGGCTGTATGTATTTCTCTTATTGTCAAAATAGGGTTTAACCCTATAAATCCAATTTATACAAGTAAATCAACAACTATAGAGCTAAGATAGTATTTTACTCATAACTGTAATATAAATTTAACATAAATAAGCATTTAAATTTCAGTACTGTAAGTAAACAAGAAATATAGAAAAGGAAAACAGTATTAATACTTATATAATAGACTCAGGGTGAAAACCCTGTAAAATTTATAATTACAGCAAAGGTAGAAGTCACGGGTGTAAACCCTTTTCCAAGACAGGCTCACGTCCTCAAGTATTACACAGAAAAGCTAACAGAGAATCGAATGGCTCTTCAAAGCCCTCGGTCCCTGCAAGTATCTGAAGAGTATGGCATATTGCCTCAGTTTTATTCTTTTCTTACACAGCACGTAAAACACAAAAGAAACTAACTTATATAATCACGGCCGAAGCCGGAGCACCCTCACACAGTGCAGGGCATCTTCATCTAATCCAAAGTAATAAACAGTTCAATAAGACAAACTGAAGCCATAAGGGTTTTAGGCCGCACTGTGCCAACCCTCAAAAGTTCCAAAGGAACCCCACAAAGAGAAAGAGACATGGTGTAACCAAGCTTACTAGGATGGGTAACTGTTGCTCTTTCTTTATACCAGAAGTCGTGCAGGAAGGAGAACTAGGACCTGTAACCACAAAGGAAATAGTATTTTTAGAATTTATAACCTGGATAATGAGTTTTGGATTAAAAACAAAATAGTAAAAGTAAAGAAAGAATTACAATATTCTTACCTGGATTTTTGATGGAGGCACGACCACTAGCAACATCATTAAGACCATCAACACGATGTGATAACCCTACTGCAGGAAGGGAAGGGAAGATTAAAGCACAGCCCCACTCAAATCACAATACAATAGGACAAGCCTTCGAACCTCACTAGAGAGGAGTTATCTCAGACAAGGGTTTGGGTTCATTCTAGCATGACAGAGGAAAACCTGAGAGAAGAGTAGGCAACGGAAGACCAACAACAATGTATGGATAGCACTACTAAGATGAGACGGAATGAGCCATAAACAAAGAAGGAGCTGGAAGATACCGTTGTAGAGGAGAGGTGCCGCAAGGGTGCACCAGCACCATCACAGAGCGATAGGAGCCGAAGGAGAGGGAGGGAATGTGAGCTAGGGTTCATCAACAACTCTTATAACAATGTAGTATATGGCTATGGTAATGCCATGATAGCCCAGTAAATTTTGTGGAGCAGTGGGTTTTAAGTGTAAAGTTCTAGTGATGCTCCATGAAGGAATGATTTTCCCAATCAATTATATTAACCGATTATTACACCTTAGTCCTCGTGCAAAGTCCTTTACATTTCTACGCTGCATGCAAATAATGAAGTGTTCATTATTGTCAACCTTAGATGTGGCAATCATCGAAATCATGAGAAATCTTACAACGACTCTTCAACACAAAGTATGGTTTTATGGAGCCCAACTATTATTTATTCCTTGGCAAAGTTATGTTTATAACCCTTTTTGCTAGGTAAGTATATGCTTACTCTAGCTTAGGTAATTATATATATACTCTAGCTTAGAAACATAAAGAGGATACTTTTCCTTCATAAAGTTTTTAACCTTAAATTAAAGATTTCGCTATAATTTATTCATGATCAAGGGTGACTCTTAGGTCTCATTTTCTTACCTTATACGTCCCTTTTTCTCTATGAAATGTTAAGTTAAATCCATTTTGACTTAACATAAAAGTATAATTTTTGGAAGATCATAAAAGAGGATAGTAGAGTAAAAGCCGTGACTTTGGTCCATTTGTTTTTAATGACCTTCATGGCTTACCTTTGGTTAAATAGTAACTCTTTCTATATTCATTTAAGTTTGATAAATACATGTAAAAGAAAATAGTAAATAATAATTTTGATGAGTGCCTTACTTGGAATAAATGTTCTTAATCAAGAGATTATATCGTATAAGGGGTGAATCCATTAATCTGTTAATGGAAGATTTTCCAACATAATTATTAGACCTTAAAGATTCTAAGTTGTGAAATATTTTAAGGATAGTAGTCCAATAAGGATAAGCCCCTTCTAAATGTATAACGGGATAGGATAAAAATCAGTTTTCAGTAGGTTATCTATCAGACTAAAATAAGCTTTAGTATATTTTGGATCAGTTGGAGTGTAAATAAGACCTGGTGCATCATTATGAATATGTCTTTTACATGAAGCAGTTCGAAAATGGTAGTAGTAATTTGTAGACCCCTTTTAATACCCATAAGATGTAAATGTATTTGTGCACTTGTGAAGGTAAACTATTGACTTTATAACTTTTCGATTTCTTACTCTACTTGTAAGTAATATTATTTAAGATCTTTTGACACTGCCCACTATGATAAATATTGAACAGTTCAGTAATCATTAAGAAACATAAATCTACTTCTACCAGAAAGAAGAACAGCTAATGGATTTACCTCTACAAATATTGATAGTTGTCTAGCAATTATTGTCTTACTGAACTTTTGTTTTGCAGCGAACTTGTATTTAAATACTTCAGAATTGCGACAAGCAGCACCAAAACCCCTTACCTGTAGTTTGTAGGAACATGAAACCTTATGCATTAGCTCGAAAGCTAAGTAAGCCCAGTTATGCATGACTGTCTGACCTTGTGGTCGTAAAGAAAAATAAAATCAGTAACTGAAAAGAACTATTCTACTGCTAAACATAACCAACAGATAATTCAGATAATGGATGTGGTAATATAGAACTAATTAAATGATTAGTTAACTGCATTTATGTTAATGATATGCAAATTTAAAACTTTTAAATTTTTTTGGAAAATTTGGGGTTTTGACATGTGGTATCAGAGCATGGTTTAAATACTAGGCCTTGATGTAAGCCCAACTAGTTTCCGTAGAACAATAAAATAATATACTAACCTATATTCTGTTTTATGTAAAGAACAGAAAGTTTTTTTTTTTTTCTGAAAATTTAACAGGTAGAGATGGAGAAGCTAGGAGAATATACTCAAGAGGAGTCTCCAGACACAGAACCAAGACAAATACATAGAGAACCTATGTTAGAAGAGGTAACAGCTCACTCCTAAGAGATGATGCAGACTATAAAGGATTTGAAGACTGAAATGGAATCAGTCAAGAAGGACAATGAGAGGATTTTGAAGACTCAGGAGGAGTTGAACCAAATTTTGATGAAAAAATTCCAGATTGAAGGGAGGAGCAAAAGATCCGAATTTGAGGAAGCTAGCCATCAGAAAGGATCTAAAAAGATGAAGTTGGCAAAAGATGAAAGCAGTTCATCATCTGAAGGGTTCAGGGAGCAACAAAGCTACCACACTACTAGTGATAGTAGTGAGGTTGAGTTGTATGACAGAAAGAAGAAGTATAGACCATATGAAGAGATTTTCAGGGAGTTTAAAAAAATAAAGCCCCCAACTTTCAATGGAGAGACCGAAAAAGGGGAAGAAGCAGAGTCCTGGTTATCCGGGATGAAGAAGTATTTTCAGATATACAACTATTCAAATCAGCTGAAGGTAAGAATGGCAATCTATAATCTCTCTGGAAAAGCAGACATATGGTGGCAAGATTTGAAAAGAGTCAAGGGTATCAAGGAAAAAGAAGTTATTTGGAGTACCTTTAAAAGGTACTTCAAGAAGAAATTTCTGTCTGAACAATATTATGAAGAAAGAGCTAAAGAATTTTATGAATTGAAGTTAGGTTCCATGACTATGAAGGATTTAAATAGTAAATTCGTAAGCTTGCTGAGGTATGTACCTTACTTAGGAGACAAGAAACCTAAAGTGTAGCGGTTTCTTAGTTGTCTACCATACCACATCAAGGATAGAATTGAGTATGATAACCCGAAGACTCTGGAAGAAGCCATGAGGAAGGTAAATTTCTGTTTTGAACGGAACAAGAAGAAAGAAGGTATAGCCAATTGGAAGGCTAAAAAGAATGGTAATCAGCCTGAGTTTAAAAAGAAAGAATTTGTACCCCAGAATAATTTCAAGAATAATAAGAACATAAATTATTCTAACAGTAATAATTTCCAGGGAAATAGAAATGGCGCTTCTAATAATTCCAATAATTCCAATAACTTTAAGGGCAAGGAGGCTGCAAACAATCATGGGAATTTCACTAAGAATTTTGAATGAAAGGAGCCTGTTAAGTGATGGGAATGTAATGGCCCGCACTATGCCTCGGTCTGCCCAAATCGGAAAAAGTCAGTCAGCAATATTCACATTATGCAGGATGAAATGACCATTGGAGAACTCACGAGGACTATGCCTAGAATAAATGCAGCGTTGGAAAACCGCCAAGCTGACTATTAGAATTCCATGGTGGAAGTGGAAGGTATGGTTAACCAAACCCCTGTAACCATTTTAATTGATCCAGGAGCTAGTCTTAGTTACATTGCACCTCGGATAGTGGAAAAGTGTAAATTGTCTGTTGAAAAGTTTGATAATTCCTGGTTAGTTCATTTAGCCACTGGGGAAAAAGGAAAGTAACCTATTATATGTGTTTGTGCCAGAAATTGTTCCTAAGGCTAGGGGAACAAGCCAACACAATCTCAAGAGTAAAATCAATTCAAACTAGGGTTTAGGGTTTTTGTTTTAATTGTTTTGGTCATAAACATCAAGAGCATGTAGGGAATACATTCATTAGATAAGCAACAACTAAATCAAACACAATCACTGATAAAGATGTATATATATCACAAAAAACTAACAAAAAGCTTGTATTGAAGTTTACACATAATGGACAAGCATTGCTAGAAAACACACATTAACCAGCACTGAAATTGTCAATTAAGAAGCTAAACAAACTCACAGTAAAGCCAACACAGAACAAAGTAGGGTAAAGAGTCATATATCCATAGTTTCATCAGTAAATGTACAAGAGAGTTACAACACTTATCTTTGAATAAGCCTGAAAGTATAGTAGCTGACAGACCTCCTCATGCTCCCAGAAAATTCCAAACTTCACCTTGTCTTCCTCACCTCTCTAAATAGTTACAAAGAAGTAGTTCCATATCCCCTTCATTAGGTCGAAATTGAAACTACCCAGCAGTTACATTAACTAACTAATCTCAACTAATTGACTAAAAATAGCAAATCGGATTCCTGGCAAATATGGCGAATTTCTGGAAAATAGGTGTCAAAGAAGCTTCCATATCTCTTAATTGGTGACACTTGTGTAAACACTGAGAGAGGTTTTTGTAAATGGGTCCGTGATGGACAAAAAAATCTCTTGGTTTGTAAAAATTCATCTCCAATCGATCAGAATCTGCCCCACAAAATGAACACTAAAACAGGAAAATACTGAATATTTAAACTCCCTGAAAAATAGGCTGCAAAGATTTAATTGAATCTTTCAAACCTTGACAGCTGTTTCAAAACTGAGAGAGGTTTTTGTAGAGGGGTATCTTAGGAACAAAAACCTCCTTTGGTTTTCCAAAATTCCTCTCCATTAGCTCGTGGAAGGCATTTGACTTCAATCACTCAAAACAGGAAAAATAGAGCAGAATTCTGTTTCTCTTCTTTGTCTGAGTTAAATGGCTGGCCTGTTGTAGTAGTTTGTTCATCATGTTTGAAACATTCCTGATAAGTTCCATGACTTTGTCATATTCTTTCATGAAGTTGTGCCTCATCTGGAATATTCATTGGTTCTGGCTTTGGCTGAAGTTCTGGTGTTCTTTTTGGCTGTGGCCTAAGAGAACCACTCTGCACAATCTTTCTTCACATGCCAACAAGGATGATAATAATCTAAACTCTGTTTCAGGAATATTGAGCAGCAATATTGCAGAATCAACTTTCTTTTCTGCAGCAAAAGTTAAACCCTGTGAGGTCATCTCGAAGCCTGAAGTATCAATATGTGCGTCAGCTGTGACATCTTGAAAAGCAGGTTTTGGAGTTAAATCTGTAAGCTGAGACTGAGAACCTGACTGGGCATGGACTTCAACACTGTTCATTAGGACTTTTAAGAAGACTTCATCACTTTATTTAAAGTTTCTTATTGACTCTCCTCTTCAATCATTAAAACTTTACCCTTGTCCATAATACCAACATCAATCCTCAAACCCTTTTTGGTATCACATATCAAAAATTTATGCACAGTAAGACCTTGCAAATGTACTCTCTGCTACCAGCTTCTCAAATTAACTGAAAACTGTTGATGAAAACTCTGTTCATTTTCTTGTTTAAACTCGACTTCAAAAACAAACTAATCAGCTTTCTGCATGCAATAAGACTAAGTCTTCATGAAATTTCAATTGTTTAGCTCCTTTACTACATTGTACACAGGTAAAGACG
>LPNX010938181.1:0-13084 GCA_001517045.1 Pseudotsuga menziesii
ATGTAGTGTGCCTTTGCCTTCCCTGCGCACCTGTGTCCTGGTACCCATGGTTCCTGGCAGGTGAAGCACAACTTCTTCCTTCTCAAATCTTTCCTGGTGTTCTCATCTAACCAAGTTTTCTTGGGCACATCCTGCTGGAAAGGTTTCCTGTCCTTGTCCCTAATAGGAAAATTGGTTTTCATAGGGAATTTGTTTTTGGGAACTGAATCCTGAAGATCCCTCTGCAGGATGCTAATAGAATCCTGCAGAGTGAGGGGTTTGTAGGCTTTCACCCATCCCCGTAGTGGCTCTATGAGGGCCTCAGTGAATAACATAGTCAGTCTGCTCTCTGACACATCTGTTACCATAACGGCTAGCCTCTGGAACTCCGAAATGAATGATTCTGCGCTACCAGTCTGCTTGAGTTGAGCCAACTCCCTGAAATGGATCTCTGGATCTTTCCTGTCGAACCTCTCCATGAGTTTCTGAGTGAACTCACCGTAAGAATGTATGGTGTTGTGACCCAATGTCACCAGTCTGTGGTACCACCATTCGTGAGCTTCTCCGTCCAGGTGAAGTGTAGCCAACTTAATGGCGTCTGTCTCTGTCATGGGGTTGAGCTGGAAATAGGTATCCAACTTTTGGACCCATGTTCTCGCTGATCCTCCGCGAGTTCCATCAAAGTTTGGGATAGTTAACCTGCCCAAGGTCTTCTGCAGCTCATAGTTGTGATTGAAACCCTTGTTGAAATTCCTGGGCTTGTTTCTGCTCTTCATGTTGCAGAAGTCTGAGAAAGACATAGCAGCATGAAACTCATCCCCTAAGTCCCTGTACTCCTGCAAATAAGCCCCAAAAGGCTTGCTGGGCTCTACCTGCATGACCGGGCCCCCTACTGTATCTACCAAGAAGTGAGGCATGGTAGGCCTGATAGTAGGTCTGCTGTATATGTGGGGAGTGTTCTGGATGTTGGTGTACGCCATCTTTCCACTGCCGCTGGAAGATCCTCGCTCTACTGGTGAGGGGGGGGCACTGCTGATACCTGGTTCCGGTTTCGCTGACAGCCTGCTGATTGCATTGAGGACTTCTTTTTGTCCTTTGGCTAAGTCTTGCAATGCAGAGACCAAGTTGCGAAAGTCCATCGGATCCTCCTCATCTCCCGTTCCTTTTCCCCTATCCTAATGAATACCTGTCTGTTCCATGTCTGAATTGGTATCCTCTAGCTGGATATCTTCAAATTCTTCTGTGTATCTACTCTTCCTCCTCCTATAAGTTACAAAAGGATCTCCTTCTGTATTCATCTACTTTTCATCTCTTAAGCCCACAGCTGGCCAAGAAAATAGCTCTGATACCACTGTAATATCCCGAATCTCGATATTTTCTATTTCTAAACAATTATGCGGATACAACTGGGCTTACAGACTGCCAGGCAAAAATCCCTATTTTATAGGAAAAATTAGGGTTAGGGTTTGTGAGATAGAATGCACACTTACCACTGATAACTGGCTGAACTGCTGCAGATAAAGTCTGCAAGTACTGAGATCTGGATCGGAGAGGAACTGATCTCTCCTGCCTCCGGTGAATGCTCCAGCAATAAGACGCCCAATCAGAGAAAAAGGTGACGCCCTCAAGGAAGGAGGTGTCCGATGGATCCGCCGATTTGCAGGGCTGATAGCCTCGCTGTGCCGGAGAGATTGATTGGATTATGCTGAAGATCTGACACCCCTAAGTAGGATAGCGTCTAGGTTCAATGAGGCAGTTGCTCACGCCCCTGTAAACCTGAAAATGCTGATAACGGCTTCGGATGAGCTCAGATGGAGCTGATAGTCAAGGAGTGCCGGAGTACGTAGCTGATGGTAAGAATGATGCCTGAGTTTCGGAAGGAAACTGAGATCTGAAGGCCCAATAGCTGATTAGGGCTTTCTGGTTGAAAAACCCTCTTACGGTTGCACCGTGCCACTGCAACAATCTATACCCTGTGCTATATAACTGATGAATGTACTGAAGAACAAGTGGTGAACCAGTATGGCTTACCCGGAATAAGACTAAGACATATGTTTCACTGCCGAAATCTTGCTAGCTGAAGACTCCGTCTCCAACCCCAACTGCTGTGCTGCACGCTGTGCTGCTATCCAAGTGCTCCCAAAATAATAATAATCATAAGTGAGTTCTCCTCTTGCTTTACTCTCTATTTATAAAGTTCAACTGCGCAAAACCTAATCTTTGACCTAATTAGGTCACTTTATCTTCTAATTTGCCGTTGACTTGCATGCATGCGGATGGAGACCTAAAAAGAGCATGGTCATGCATGAAGGTGGCCTTTGGCCCAGGTGGCCCTTCTCGACCAAGTGAGGATGCCCTAGATCTTCTATGGATGGCATCAGTCCTGATCTGATTCCCTAGCTATCAGTACCCGCTCGAACCCACAGGAATCACATAGGTTAGCGGTATGGGCCTCAAGGCCTAAAAAGAAGAGGACATTACAGTGTGATTAATAATCTTCACCTCTTCTGTTATACTTGCTACATTATCATAACTATAAATCTGTAATCAGTAATAAGGGTTTAAATATTGAAAAATGGTTTAAGCTTTGGAAATAACTGATTCAGCCCCCTTCTCAGTTATTTGAGTAATTTCAACAATTGTTATCAGAGCAGGTTCCTTTTGTCTAAAGGTATATCTGTAATTTAAACATGACAAGTTATGAAGGGACTTCATCCAATAAGGTTCCTCTGTTTGATGGAACAAACTTTGCCTTTTGGAAGGTTAGAATGAGAACCTATATAATGTCCTTGGGAGCTGATGTTTGGGATGTAGTAGAGACTAGCTATGTAAAGCCAGTTGTGCTAGCCTCCAGAGATGACAAGCTAAATTTAGTTTTAATGCAAAGGCAATGAATGCTATTCTGAGTGGTCTTGTAGAGGCCGAGTTTGTTAAAGTAATGCATCTTGATTCTGCGAAAGATATGTGGGGTAAGCTTGTAAACAGTTATGAAGGAAATGAAAAAGTAAAGGATGCCAAACTACAGACATATAGACTAAAATTTGAACAGCTAAAGATGAATGAGGATGAGACGGTCAGTAAATATTTCCTAAGAATAGAAGAGACTGTGAATGCCATGAAGGGTCTTGGTGAAAAGTTTCATGAAGCATTTTTAGTTCAGAGAATTTTAAGATCTCTGCCTGAGAGACTTAATCCCAAAGTCTCAGCAATTGAAGAATTGAGTGATCTAAAAACTCTGCCTATTGACCAATCCTAGGTATTCTGACAGCCTATGAAATGAGGATTGGTAAAGACAAATCTACCACTAGAGAAGCTTCCTTTAAAGCAGATAAAAACACTAATTCTGAAATGGATGTGGATGAGGAAAAAATTGTAAGGAGGATGAAGAAAGTCTCAGGTAAATATAAAGGCAAGATGCCCTTTAAATGTTTTAAATGTGGTAAAATAGGTCATTTTGCATCTAAATGTCCCCACAAGCACAAGAGGTAGACCTCTGATGATGATGAAAAGTATACATTCAATAAATACAATAAAGAGGTTAAACACAAAAAGAAAAGCCTGTGTGTAAATGATGTTGAATCTTCAGAAGAGACACACAGCGATTCATCTGATGAAGATGAAGTGAATAACTTCATGCTTATGGCCATAGACGATTTTGGAGATGAATATCCAGGGAATGACCTGAATGAGGAGGAAGCCATGGTTGATATGGAAGGTGAACTAATCAGTGCTCTGGAGGAGATTGATAGACTCGGATTAAAGAAAAGGAAACAAAAACAATTATTGTTGTAGTATAAAAGGAATGACAAAGAACCAAGTGAAGATATTGCCCTGTTAAAATTGGAACTAGAAGAGGCAAAGAAAATAGAAGATCTTCTTAAACAACAATTAACAGAAGGGAAAAAGAGATGTGAAGCTTTGGAAGAAGAAGTAGTGATAGCTAGGAAGGAATTGGAGAAATTTCAAGCTCTGTACCATGAACACCTGTCAAGTATCAAAGCCTCAGAAGAATTGAGCACCATTCTCAGCAAGCAAAGGTCCCCATGGTTAAAAACAGGTCTTGGCTATGAAGAAGGTTCATGCAGCAATCAGTCAGAATGCAAACATACTGTGCAAACAAAAGGAAATGAGGCAAGTACCAGAATCAGAAATTCAGATCAGAATTATCGACCAAGGATAGTTCAGAAACATAGTCAACAAAAGGGAAGACCTCCAAGATTCAGGTACCAAATTTTTTTCCATGGTTATTGTTATTGTTGCTCTAATTTTGGTCACAAAGCTGCAAACTGTGCTTTTAATTTTAGAAATATATAATCAAAGAACAGTCAATTGTTGCAACATAGAACAAGACAGTCAGCAAGCAAACAAGAACAACATACAACTCAATTCACAACTAAGAGAATAGCTCATGATAGAAATAACAATTCTTTTGATCTACTGTAGTCTGTACAATGAGCCAGAATGTTATGTTTGTCATAACTTTGGACACAAGGCTTCAAACTGTCACCTAAAGGATTACAAAACAGACCCAAGAATGGATTACTTTGCTTAAAGAAATAAAGTTTGGAAGAAGAAAGAAAATAATAAATGTGGCCTAGTCCTTTCTGTTAAAAAAGAAAAGGGCTTTAGGGAAGATCAAAGGAAAAGGAATGGTCAAGTTGAGTAATGGCAAAGGGAAAGCCCAAGATGTGTGTTTGTAAATGGACTAAAACATAATCTTCTTAGTGTCAATCAGGTTTGTGACAAAGGATGTGAAGTTGTTTTCACTTCTAAAGATTGCAAGATAAAGTCTGTACCCTCAAGACAGTTGGTTGCGAAAGGTATAAGAACTGAAAACAATGTCTATTTCTTGAAAGAAGAAAAAGAAGAATGTCATCTAAGCAAGTATGATGAAAGCTGGCTTTGGCATAGGAGACTTGGGCATTTAAGCTTTGATCATATAATCAAACTTGTAAACAATGGGGTAGTAAGAGATCTTCCGAAGATATCAAAGCCATATGACTGTTTGTAAACCTTGTCAAATGGGAAAACTGACTCGCACAATTTAAATCCAAGAACTTCACATCAACAAACAAACCACTTCAGTTAGTACATATGGATCTGTGTGGACCATCAAGAAAAGAAGGCACAAGAGGAGAAAGATATTTTATGTTGGTCATTGATGATTATTCTAGACTTACATGGGTTGCTTTTCTGAAAGAAAAATATGAAGCACTTGAAAAGTTCAAAATTTTGAAGGCCCTGACTGAGAATCAAATAGGAAAAAGACTGAAGGCAGTAAGATCAAATAAAGGAGGAGAGTTCTGTTGAGGAGTTCAAGGAGTTTTGTGATAAACATGGAATTAAGAGAGAATACACTATTCCAAGGACCCCACAGCAGAATGGAGTTGTTGAGAGCATAGTTTTAAAAATCGGATAAATCGGTTTCGGAACCGGCCGGTTCACGGTTCGGTACCAAACCGGCAGGTAAACCAGATCGGGGACCGATTAGTTACCGAACCGGTCGGTTGGTAACCAAACCGGTCCGGTCCGGTAACTAACTGGTCCAACCGGCCGAGTTCGAAGCTGACCGGTCCGGTTTGGTAAGTTTCAACAAACTATATTCACTATTTAGGACAACAAATGCGACGTATAACCAACCCTGTTAGATGGAAGCTGCAAAAGAATCATTTCTTGTAAACATCAAAGTAGAAAAATAAGATCTTAAATTGAGTCATCCAAAGTTCAAACACTGCATTCAGTAATTCTGTGTAGGAACTGAACTTCCAAAGGCTCCTTTCTAATATCAAACGGAGTGTGATTACTTGTCAATAGAGCTAGTAAACAGAGATGCTTGTAAAACCAATTTAACAATGGCAGGACTGAAGAAAAAATTAAAGCAAGAACATGCATATGCTTAACTGAGTTCTAAGAGCTGTGAACAAATATCCCTTTGCATATAATGTTGTAATACAAAATAAGTCCTTGGGACAAACAAGTCCAAGGCTTAAATAACAAGGAATAAACCTTGGCACATGAATATAGTAATTAACCATGCTTTTGAATGGTACAAAAGTAGCCCTCATGGAGATATTGCTATTCTGTCATACACTTTAATTTCAGGCATGTTTCAGACCAAACTTTTCTAAGTAAATGTAAAAGCTCCTAGCCGCTCATTAGTTGAACAAATTAAGATCAGACACCAAGTTTACTGTTGTTGGTAATAATGACCTAATTTGTTTTGCTTGATGTCAAATTACTATACCGTTCATCAATTTATTACTGGAAACTGTGTTATTTACATTAAGCTGAGTTTCAGTCTCACACTGAAAGTTGATCAACTACCTACAGGACCTACTTGGACATCGTGTCCCTGGTTCAAGACCAGAATATATCTCTGCCTTTACTTGCAGGCTCTATTTGGACATCGTGTCCCTGGTTCCAAACCAGAATACCCTAGAGGCATATAGGGGCCCTAGCCACATGCTAGGGGCTTTGCCATGGCATCAACCTGCTTGGTCCTAGACCAAGAATCCCAGGAGACTACTGGGGGCCCTAGGGTACCTCCTAGGGTCTTACTCTATCATAGTCAGCTGACTAGGGTACCATCCTCTATGAGAATGGGTCTTGCAGCTGCACAAACTTTAACAATATCTACCATTCAACAGAATGGTCACTCAACACTGGGTTGAGTCTCCACCGTTGTCCCATTCTCCTAAGAGAAGGGCTCTCGATGCTGCTCAGAAAAATCAACACTTCCTCTTAGCGAGAGAGGCATTCTCTGCCATACCCTAAGTCACCTGGTTCGAATTCATGTTCGAGTTCGGCGACCTTGAAATTCGACAAAAAATCGGCAGTCAAAATTTTGGTGATAAAATTCGGCATTAAATTCGAGAGGCAATAAAATTAAAATATATTATATATATAAAAAAATTTACTAAAATTTAATATGTCCGCTAACCATATCATAAAAATGAAACTATATTATATATGAATTTTTTGATAAAAATGAAACTATAATCTAGATTCTATACCAACTATATCATATATATATATTTTTTATAAAATTTAACATATTCGTTAAACACATTTTAAAAATGAAACTATACCGTATATGAATTTATTTGATAAAATTTAAAATGTTCATTAAGCACATTATAAAAATTAAACTATACCCTGATAATTAAATTAAGGGTAACATATTTTCAGAGTGTTCTTCATTAAACATTGGGTTACATATTAATTACATTGCTATATGCAAATCGCAATATGGTTCACGACGGATGAGATGGGCCACACATTTTACTTCCGCTGTATTTGTCACGATATGGATCATGACAATCGAGGGTGAGGGTGAGGCTCCCGCAACGCAACCGACTATAGGCGAAACCGGAGTTCGAGTCTGGACAATGCAAGCAACGAGCAATGACAGGTGATTGGGAAAACTCGTAGAGTAGAGGCGGCGTCCGAGGATGGCAATGGAAGGCGACAGAGCAGGGTTTCTCGTTTTGTAGTTTTCCATTCGAATTTTGCTGGCGAACTTCACGATTAATATCGGCATGCCTTGAGATTCGCCTAAATTCGAATTTTATGCTTGAAAAGCGCCGAATGCGGTGACTTAGGCCATACCAAGCTTGTCACGAAAGTAGACAAACTTTGATGCTGTCAGAGGCTTGGTCAAGATATCTGCAATTTGTTCATCTGTACGAATGTACTACAACTTCAGAGCACCTCTCTGCACTAGGTTTCTGATGAAATGATACCTCATTTCAATGTGTTTCGATCTGTCATGAAACACTGGATTCTCTGAAAGCTTTATGCAACTCTGATAATCGCAATGGATGATCGTTGAGTCAAGCTTTCCCTCGAATAGATCAGATAACAACTTTCTGAGCCAAGCTGCTTCCTTGCAGGCATCGCTTGCAGCAATATACTCTGCCTCAGCTGTACTCTGAGCTATGGAACCCTGCTTCCTGCTGGACTAAGAGATCATTGCTGATCCCATACTGAAGCAATAACTAGAGGTACTTTTCCGGTCAACTACACTGCCAGCCCAATCTGAATTTGAATATCCAGATAACAATACTCCACTGCTGGAAGTATACCTGAGCCCATATGTGATAGTACCTCGCACATACCTGAGTACATGTTTAGTAGCTACCAAGTGTATGTGCTTCGGATTTGACATGAACTGACTTAGTGCATTCACTGTGTAGCAGATGTCTGGTCTCGTATTCACGAGATACATCAGGGAACCAATGAGCTGTCTGTATAGAGTAGAGTCCACACTTTGTGAACTAGAGGCTGAATCCCGCAACTTTGTCAAGTTGGTAGTCATTGGTACGCTCATGGACTTGCAGTCTTGCATCCCAAATCTCTGCAAGATATCTACTGCATACTTTCCTTGCGTCAGGAAGATCTCACCTGGCTTTTGCAAGACTTCTAAGCCAAGGAAGTAATGCATAAATCCAAGATCTTTCTTCTCGAATTCAGAGGTAAGCTCCTTCTTACACTGGTCTATCAACTGTTCATCACCTGTAAGAAACAAGTCGTCTACATATAGAACAAGTATCAAGACATGATTATGAACAACTTTAAAGTACAAGTTACAATCAACTGTACTTTTGGAAAACCCCAAACTATGGAGAAATCCATCCATCTTGGCATACCAGACTCTTGGAGCCTGTTTTAGTCCATACAAGGTTTTCTTCAGTTTACATACTTGGGTCTTCTTCCCATGAGTAACAAAGCCTTCAGGTTGTTCAATATAAACTTGTTCCTCAATCTTACCATTGAGAAAGGCTGTCTTTACATCCATCTAATGTAACTTCCATTTGAAAACTGCAGCAAGTGAAATGATGGTTCTGATGGTAGTGTACTTGGCAATAGGTGCAAAATTGCAAATGTCTCGTCATAGTCAATGCCTTCTTTCTGAGTGAAGCCACGAGCTATGAATCTGGCTTTATACTTCTCCACATTGCCATTTGCAGCATGCTTGATCTTATAAAGCCATTTGGAAGTCACTATTGACTTTCTTGCAAGTTTGGGAACAACTTTCCAAACATCATTCTTCATGATTGACTTATACTCTTCAATCATGGCATCAACCCATACCTGTTTACTTACTGCATCTTTATACGATGAAGGTTCTGAACTGATAAGCTGACTCATAAGACCAGAGTACTTCTGTGGTCTTATACTTTCTGTGAAAGTCCCTAGAGGAGCTTTATGCTTCTTGGCTTCTTGTACTGTCTCTAGGTACCAAGCAGGTCTCCTTCTGGAAGGAGGAACTTCAAGTAGTTCTTCTAGTGGACTTTCAATGTTCTCAGGAACATCTGGAATTTTATCATCAAATTCCTCTTCCTCCCTTTGAGTTTTTGAATCTGGAAACTCAAGTGGGGCAATTGTATCTTCCGACGAAAGCTCTAGTGTTTTACGAAACATCGTTTTTTCATGGAAGATCACATCTTTGCTTACCTCAATGTGCCTCTGTCCAGGTATATATACTCGATAAGCCTTCGAGGAATCACTGTACCCAACAAAGATACCTTTCTTACCGGAGGGCTCTAGCTTATCCCTCTTTTCTTTTGGCACATGAACATACACAGGAGTACCGAATATCCTCATGTGATCAACTGCAGGTTTCATCTTGGTGAAGACTTCTTCAGGAGTCTTCTCACCCAAGATGCATGTGGGCTTCTGTTCTGAATGTATACTGCAGTTCCGGTAGCTTCAGCCCATAAAGACAAAGGAAGATCCAGATCAGTGATCATGGCTTTAGGAGTCTGTCAAAAACCCGTCGGTTTCGTACCAAACCGGCCTGAACCGCCCGAGTTCGTAAAAAACTAGCCGGTTTGGTACCAAACTGGCCTGAACCGCTCGATTCCGTAAAAAACCAGACGGTTTGGTACCAAATCGACCTGAACCACCTGAGTCCGTAAAAAACCAGTCGGTTTGGTCTCTATACAACTCCTGCTGCAGTGAAATTGAAGTGAGTAGTATTAAATGGTAATGTTTTTTCTAATAGAAACTAGAAATAGCTATTATATTAAAAAAGGCTGTGCACAGCCATTGAGAGTTAAATCTGCTTGAGGCAGATACCCTACTACATAAGCTACTAGATTCTTGCAAAGTTTCCCCATAGGATTCCCATCCTTGTCCAAAAATTGGGTGGAGTATACCTGAACAAACTGGTTACATAGTAATTTGCAGAAAAACATACAAAACAGGCTGTGAAATAGGAGACATTCTTTTATTCATGCTTGCTTGGGAAGCTGTAGACCGGCTGAACGATTGAAACTTCTTCCATAGGGAGAACATCTTCATAGGGGGATTCTTGGCAATGGCTGCATTGATTTAGCTTGGCCATCCTATTTAGCTCCTTAATTTTTTTCCACTGAGGCCAAGAGCTCCCCCATATTTCCCTCCAAATCATCAATGTGAGAATCCAAGTAGGATAGTTGCAGCGAGTTGTACTTGACGTCCTCTGAAACTGATATTGTTTCCTGAAGAGCTCTGCTTGTTGTTTCATAGACCCTCCTTAAATTCTTCTTGAAGTCTTCCATACGTCCCTTGATGATAGCAAATACCTCAGTCCAACTTGCCATTGTGAACTTGGTTGGAAGCTCTAAGGGATTGTCGATCGACTGCTCCCAACTCTCCCGAGAGCCACAATTAGTTGAAGCAGTAGGAGAACTTTCAATGGTAAGGGACTGAAAAGAATGGCAGAAGGAAAGCTCGCTTGCCCTACTAGTCTCCTCCCACTGCGCTGAGAGGTTATTAGTGTCAAAATGCCCTTGCTCCCAAGAGTTCTCCACCTTCATGAAATTGTATTGACTCATTTCCTCCCCGGCTATATTCTTCTTCAAATCCAACAAAGCGCCATTACTTTCAAGTGTGCGAGCTTGCAGAATGGATGGGGAATTGGCGGCATGTTCAGAGAACTTAAAGTCCAAGCGACGAGTCTCTGCTACACTGTGCAAAATGGAGTATGCACTGTCATGCGTGAAGCCAGGTGCCCCACACAAAGGGGGGGGACAAGGAGGGTTTGTGTAATGTCCTCTTTTAATTAAATCACCCAGTGACACCTGTTAACCTATTTTATTCCCATAGGTTTGAGCGGGTATTAAAGAAAAGGGAATAACTGAGGACTAATATCACTAGGAGCAGAAAGGAACATCACTTTAGTGTTATTAGATCATCAGTAGATTGTAGAATGCCATTGGAGGAGATATCAACAAGCATGCGGAGGATGCAAGTCTTATTTCTTCAAGCTTAAGTCAACGAGCAATTAGAATTGCATGCATGCAAAAAGTAAAGTGCAAACCCTAAAACAGACATGCAAACCCTAAAAGTTACATGCTAACCCTAAAAGCTATATAAGAAGGGTAGTTGAACCAAAAGGGCATCCATGATTATTATTCACCTTTGAAATTGGTTTCAAGAGCAGCAGTAGCCGCAACAAGTTGGTGTTGGGGGCGTCACGTTTACGGTTTGCTGTTGGGAAATAGCTGGAAATACCCAGAACAATTTGCTTTGATCCAAAGACTCATCTTTTCTTCCGCATGTCACTATCATTCTTTTTGGCAGGGTTATATTATTATCTTGGGTGATTATTAGACCCTCTTTTGCACATCCGAAGCAGATACCAGCAGAAATGTGGAAGGAGGGCGTCACCCATTCAGAGGAAAACAATTCGCTAGCTGCCCAGAAGGAGGCAAATTTTGTGCATGTGTCAACAATTATCTTCAGATAGGCCATATAACATTTCCTAGAAAGTTTTAGCATCATCGACCAAGTATTAAAGCTATTTTGAGGAGATCTCTATCAAAGGAGGGCTTTTTTATTATGCATGGGCGTCACCTCTTAGCATGCATCAACATTTTGGAGATCTAGTGGATGCATGGCATGCATGTCTTTTTTATAGCGAAGAATATTCATAGCCATTAATATTGGAATGTTACTAAATTCTTACTGAGCCCTATTTCCTATTTTATCTTCATATTTATCATTTTATGGTTTTTTGGCACCTAACCTATTTGCATGCAAAATCAATTATTTCTCAAAACACCTGAAACACATAAACTATAAACAAATCATCATTACCTATTGGCATAAGGGATAAAATATCAATTGGGATATTATAGTGGTATCAGAGCATGTTCCTCGCCAGCTGTAGGCTTGACCATGAATAGTAAATGAATCCAAAAGAAACTACTTTTGTGACTTAGAGAAGAAGGGTAGGTACACAGAGGATCTAGAATTTGAAGATATTAAGTTGGAAGACACAGATTAAGACATGGACCCAAAAGGGATACACTCTGATAGAGGAAAGGGAACAGGGGAAGATGAAGACAAAATGGCATTCCAGAGCTTGGTTAGTGCATTAAATGATTTAGCTAAAGGGTAGAAAGAGGTGTTACATGCTATAAACAGGTTGGCTCTTAAGCCAGAACAGGGTCAAAACAGTTTATCGATTTCACCAGGAGATAGAGGATCCACCAACAATAGCGGGAAACATGCATACACTCATATGCATAACACTCCTCACATATGCAATAAACCTTCCAGACCTACCATGCCTCACTTTCTGGAAAATGCCATCACAGGATCAGTCATGCCAACTGAACCTAGTGAACCATTTGGGTCTTATCTACAGGAATACAGGGATTTGGGAGATGAGTTCCACTCAGCTATGTCATTCTCAGATTTCTGAAATATGAAAAGTAGGGACCGACCAAGGAATTTTAGCAGAGGGTTTACCCAGAACTATGAATTGCAGAAGACAGTAGGCAGGTCGATCCAGAGTTGCGGGGAATCGTCCCCCCCCCTTCGAACCCGCTCCAGAATCGCGATTCCAAGGGAATCGCCTAGGAATCGCGATTCCTCTGTCTATAAAACGCTCCCTGCCCAAAAGAGGAATCGCCAGGAATCGTTTAGGGTTCGAGCTTCCGAATCGCCAAAAAAACGCTTCCTAAATCGATTCCTGTTTAAAAAAAAGGCTTCCTGAAACGCTTCCTTCGATTCTCGAAAAGGCTTCCTGCTGTACACGTCGATTCCGCCGATTTGGAGACTAGTAAAATCCGCGTGGTTGCTTGGGGGACCCACGGTTGGGCCTTAGGGTTTG
>LPNX010938181.1:13838-37371 GCA_001517045.1 Pseudotsuga menziesii
GACAAGCCATTGATAAATATTCTTGGTGTGTTTGCTAGTGGTGCAGTCTTCCTTTCAGCTCATGACTACTCAGAGAAATTCAAGACTGGCTTAAACATTGCAGAACTCCTACTCAAAACCGTTGAAAGTATTGGTCCATACAATGTCATTCAAGTCATAACCGATAACGCTGCTAATTGCAAATCAGCAGGAGCAATCATTGAAGATAAATACCCCAACATATTTTGGTTCGGGTGTTTGGTTCACACGTTGAACCTTTTGATGCATGACATTATTAAGATAAAGGAGAATGATTACAGATGGATTGGTGCATTGTACAAAAAGGGCAAGCACATGATAAGATTTATTACCAATCATAGCAATGCCCATGGCATTTTTCGCACTCACTCAAAGTTGGAGCTATTGAAGATAGGAAAGACTAGATTTGCTAGCTATTACCTCACCTTCAGGCGCCTTTTGAAGGTAAGAGAGGCATTGGCTAGCATGGTATCAAGTGAATCATGGCAGGTCTTGAAAGATAGAGCTACATCCACATCTGACATGCGTCAATTTCAGGAGGTGGAGGACACCGTTCTTGATACTGCATTTTGGAAAAATGTCAAGTATGTTTTGCAATTTATAAAGTCCGTCTATTACATGATTCGGTTTGCAGATACAGATGAGCAGTGATTGGGGAGGTGTATGAGCAAATGGATAGCATGCTGGGCCAAATAAAAGACATTGTTGATCCGAAAGATCCCATTTTGTATAAGCATATTCACGCACAAGTGGTCAAAAGGTGGGACCATCTCAACGTTCCATTGCATGCCTTGGCATATGTATTAACACCTAAATATTATTCTCCATCTTGGTTTGCCAAACCAGCACCTGGGGGTATGGAAAGGAAAAAGCCTCACACAGATTCAGAGGTACAGGCTGGGTACATGACTGCTATAGATAAGTTGGTCAGTGATCCCGATGAATGTGACTATTTGCGCAGTGAATTAAGCAAATACCTTAGTGAGCTTGGTCCGTTTGGTACTTTGCATGCAAAAAGAGATCGAGATAGGGTGTCTTCTATGGAATGGTGGACCATGTATGGCTCACCATGCCCGCGCTTGTATAAAATGGCAATGAGAGTGCTTTCACAGGTGGTTAACAGTTCCTCTGCAGAAAGGTGTTGGAGCACCTATAGCTTCATACACTCCGTGAAAAGAAACAGATTAAATGAAAACCGGGCAGAAAGCTTGGTTAATGTACATTAGAACTTGAGGTTGTTGAGTCATTACTGTGAGCGGGCCAAAACTGATAGATCATATGTCACTTGGGACAACAATCCGGAGGAGCATAACTTGGAGGATGGATCCTTAACTTTAGAGCGCTTGGAGCAAGAGCTTTTGGGCGAGGAAGATGACCTAGCAGCAGCAGCAGCAATGCCACCGCCAACTTGTAGCTTGTTCCCATCCGATGCACCAGCTTTGCCTTCAGGTTCACGACCTCCATTCGCATCAGTGAGTGGGGGGCGTGCAGGTGTTGGACGTGGTTCAACAACTCTAGCTTCACGAGCTACAGGGGGAGATGATACAACTCCCATTGTTCATAGGCCACGGGAAAAGAAATTAGAAATTTCTCGTGGCAAGAGGAAACCTTAGATTTTTTCTTGTTTTTTCTTGTTTACAGTGCCTTACATTTTCTAGAACATTGACTCTTTTATAGTTATAACTTATTATGGTATATTTTGACATTTTGTAAACATTACATGGCAATTCAAGTTTGAAGTTTGAAGTTGAACCTACTTTTGAAGTTCAATGTTTTCAACTTTGCATTATTGGTAATGAATCAATGATTATGATGCTTCGTGAAATTGAATTGATTCAACTTTCATTTCATGGTTGATGTTAAAATTTGAAGCTTAAATGTTGATGTTATGTAATATGGAATCTGGATATTGGACCTATGGTTGACGAATTCACTACTAGATGATTGAATCATTGATGATTGATTAATGATGTTATATGGTATTATGAATATGGACCATGGTTTATATCATGTTTTTATGCTTTTCATAACTAATTCAATGTTCTAGGTGCTTTTGTTATCAAAATATATAAAAATATATATTTTTTAAAAAACGCTTCCGAAAACGCTTCCTAACCGGATTCCTTTGAAAAAGGCGCTTCCCATTTCCGCTTCCGCACCTGCTTCCCGCTTCCGCTTCCGCTTCCGCTTCCGCTTCCAAGTAACCTTGGGTTGATCATTCCTAATTTCGACGGATCTTGCGGTTGTTCGACGCGAATATGGGTCAAGAAGTTGGATACTTATTTCCATCTAAACCCTATGACAGAGACAGATGCCATTAAATTGGTTACCTTACATTTAGATGGAGAGGCTCATGAGTGGTGGTACCATGGGTTAGTGACACTGTGTCACAACACCATTACTTCATATAGTGATTTCACATAGAGGCTCATGGCGGTTTGATAAGAGGGATCCAGAGATACATTTCAGAGAGCTAGCACAACTCAATTAGACTGACAGTTTCGAGGCCTTCATATCAAAGTTTCAGAGAGTAGCAGTTATGGTGACAGATGTATCTGAGGGCAGGTTGGTCATGTTATTTACAGAAGCTTTGACAGAGCCTTTACGTGAGTGGGTGAAAGCCTACAAACCATCCACTTTACAGGATGTCATCGGTAGAACCTGAGACCTACAAGATTCTGTGCCCAAGAACAAGCCTCCACAATAACCTACCAGTCCGCCGAAAAACAAGGAAAAGACAGTTCCATAGAAGGAATGGTTGAACGAGGGGACACGACGAGATTTGAGAAGGAAAAAATTATGTTTCAATTGCAAAGAACCTTGGGTACCTGGCCACAGATGTATGGGTAAAGGGAAGGTACACCTCATTGAAGTACTTTCAGATAGCAGTGAAGAAGATGAATTGGAATAGAAACATGATGGAGAACTACATAGTACAAAGTTGGAACAATTGCCACAGAGAGCAACTATTGCCACCCTCATAGGAGTCCCCACCTTCCATACCATCAGGATTAGGGGAAGTATCCAAGGACATCATGCCATTGCTTTGATTGATGGTGAGGCCACCCACAACTTTATAGATGCCTCTTGGGTAGAGAGGAAAATATTTCCCAACAAGAACTTTGAGGGCTTTACCGTTGTCATGGTTGGTAATCACATGATGAAATGCACAGAGAGGATACCTCAGTTACAGATACAACTTGGGAATTATACATTGGTCGACGACTTTTATGTGGTAGATGTGCCAGCCACGAGCATTGTTTTGGGAGTACAATGGTTGTACTCAATTGGGAAAGACTCAACAAATTACCAAAGGGTAGTTTAGGGGAATGTCCTCTTTTAATTAAATCACTCAGAGACACTCGTTAACCTATTTTATTCCCATAGGTTTGAGCAGGTGTTAAAGAAAAGGGAATAACTGGGGAGTAGTATCACTAGGAGCAGAAAGGAACATCACTTCAGTGTTATTAGATCATCAATAGATTGTAGAAGGCCATTGGAGTAGATATCAACAAGCATGCACAACATGTAGGCCTTATTTCTTCAGGCTTAAGTCAACAAAAAATTAGAATTGCATCCATGCAAAAAGTAAAGTGCAAATGCTAAAAGTGACATGCAAACCATGAAAGTTACATGCCAACCCTAAAAGCTATATAAGAAGTTTGGTTGAACCAAAAGGACATCGATGATTATTATTCACCTTTGAGATTGGTTTCAAGGGTAGCAATAACGGTAGCCGCAACAAGTTGGGGTTGCGGGCGTGAGCCAACAACTAACAGGTGTTTTCGGTAGTGAAATCTATTTGCGCTAATCACTTCTGGATAGATGACTCAGATCTATCAATAGCTCTTCACCACATTCATTCTTCTGTAGAGATCAAGTACACAACGAAGGACAATATTACAGAGTCACGTTTACTACTGGGAAATAGCTGAAAATACCCAGAACAATTCGCTTTGATCTAGAGACTCATCATTTCTTCTGCATGTCACTATCATTCTTCTTGGAAGGGTCATATTATTATATTGGGTGATTATCAGACCCTCTTTTGCACATCCAGAGCAAATACCAGCAGAAACATGGAAGAAGGAGGGCATCACCCATTCAAAGGAAAACAATTCGCTAGCTTCCCAGAAGGAGGCAAATCTTGTGCATGTGTCAGCAATTATCTTCAGATAGGCCAGATAACTCTTCCTAGAAAGTTTCAACATCATCGACCAAGTGTTAACGCTGTTCATAGGAGATCTCTATCAAAGAGGGATTTTTTATTATGCATGGGCGTCACCTCTTAGCAGGCATCAACATTTTGGAGATCTAGTGGATGCATGGTGTGCATGTCTTTTTTATTCTGAAGAATATTCATAGCCATTAATATTGGTATGTTACTAAAATCTTATTGAGCCCTATTTCCTATTTTATCTCCATATCTATCATTTTAAGGGTTTTTTGGCACGTAACCTATTTGCATGCAAAATCATATATTTCTCAAAACACCTGAAACACATAAACTATAAACAAATCATCATTACTATTGGTATAAGAGATAGATTATCAATTGGGATATTACAATTTGGAGGTGGGGACGGCGCACACCCGCAAAATCCTAACGTTTTCTCGATTAGCCTTCTTATGTCTGTGAGAAAGGTTCCTAATCCTTATAGTTAGGGAACACATTTGATTACCTTGGAATTGTTAGCATAAACAACCACGCCTTGCTCATTTCTTACACCTTTGTTGGTGAGCTTATCAGCTAGCCCATTGTTTTCTCTTTTCTCGTGATAAAAACTCATCGAAGGAGGTTTTTCAAGATGCGACATACGCTTATAAAACCTACCTCAATTTGAAGTAATTGCTGTGTACCCCTGGCGCATCTTTTGAATCACTTGCTTGGAGTCACCAATAACCATTAGACGAGGAGTTTTCTAAGTTAGAGACTATTTCTAATCCATGAAGGGGTTCCAACCACTCGGCTTCATTATTGAGTTTGATTCCAAGCCCCCAACAAAAGAGTTCACTATTTTTCCTCCTAGATAAAAAATGATCCCTCCTGCACCTTCCGCCCTTGGGATTTTAAATGGTAATGTTAAGTAAAAGTGACATTCTCTTTATCTTTCATTCTTTTTGCTTTTTACTTAAATTTTTTGTTTCAGAATGTTTAAGAGTGGCTCCAACCTTATTGGACTTCATATGTAAAAAGTAGAATTTTAGACCCCATTCAGAATTCAAAGGGGATGAAAGTAATTTAGACTTTCATTTTTATTTATTAAGTGAAATTAGAAAATGGTATATTTCCCACTTTTACTAAGTGGTCACTAATGAGCTGTCTCGATTTTCTTCTTGCATGTTCACACCTAACTTGTGCAAGAAGCTCCTTCTTGAGCAACATTTGCAACTTTAGTTAGCTAGCACAACTACCTAATAAGTAAAAATAATAGGTAGCAACCCCCCTGGGTCTCTCTTGGGTATTTAAGCGAGGCCTTCTTCCTCATTCCAGACAGATGCAAGGAACCTCTGCTTGTTGTAATGCTGATGCTGTTTTGATTAATAAAATTGAAGACTTTGGAGGTGTACCTTGTGCCATTGGATGAATGCTTGTGTTATGAGGTGATATTGTAAAGCTTTGATTTCCTTTGTTAAAATTGTTGATGGATCTAGCTTAGAGGGTTATTCTAAAACACATAGAGTAAGCATTTACAGTTGTTAACTTGTTTACTTGTGCTTTGCTTTTGAGAGATAGGAGAGTAGCTAACTATACTCAGTTGTATTGAGGCTCTTTTTTGTTTTTTGTTTTCAAACACACTAGATCTAATATCTTTTGTGCAAGGGTTTTCTCATAGTTTTGCAGATCACAAATTTGTAGGAGGATTGGAACTTAGCTGTCTCTTCTCTTCTCTTCGACATTTTTACTAGACTAGTTCTATTGTTGTAGGGTTTCCAAAGTCCTCATAGAAAGATCAAGCAAGGCTTGAAGTGTTCTGTCCATCTCTTCAAACCCCAATTCTTCCTTCTTTCTGGTTACTTTGTTCCAAGTGTGCTAATTAAGTAGATTTAGTTCATTAAAGCTTATTCATTCAAATCTACTTCTTTAAAGCTAGAAACACGTTTAAAGCTTCATTATTTAACTAGATCTAGGCTAGAGCCTAGTTGTTTTGGTATCTAGATTCTACACTTCGAAAACTTTCCAAAATTTTTCTAAGTACCAAAACTTAAAATTTTGTATTTTTTATTTGTGCATATCACCATTCTTTTAACCTTGTCTGCTTGCTGGTTTTTAGCAGGTCAGAGGAAAAAGAGAGGGAGGTGCTGCCGAAAAATCAATTTTTGGGCCATTTGGAACACCCACGATCCATCTACCATCCCCCTCCTTCATTCCTTTACTTTCCTAAGAAAGTTTGTAAGCCTTTTTGACCCTGTTATCACACAACTTGTAGTTGCCCCACAAATGATATCCTATATAGAACGGTAGAGGGGACAGGCAACTGAAGAGGTGAACTATGAGTATCCCAACCCCCACATATGGATTGGTTGTCAAGCTGGTTAGGACACCCTTCGCTTTATGCCACTGATACACCAAGTGACAAAGGGGGAGACCCTGATCTAATGTAGAAGGAAAGACCTAAAGCTAACACACCAGATCAAACTGTAGCAACAAAGTACACAAGGCGAGTAGCTAGAGAAACCCTATTGTCTAGATCTAGGTAGTAAGTGCTAGTGTAAATGATCAAATTCACTACCCTCGGGGGATTGAAGGTGGAAAATGAGAGTATGCCCAGAATGAAGAGCTTGATGAACAATTAAGGAAATCTAACACTTGATTATAATGGCTTGGGGATAGATTTAACAGTATTTAAATTCACAAACCAAAAAATGGATCATAAAACAAGAAAATTAGCTGAAAACCCCAGGAGGGCGATTTGCCCAAGGACTAGTGCCTTTCCCACAGGGAAGATGGAGTCCCTAAAGATGACGTTTTTGAAAACCCACCTAGGTCTAGGGAAGAGTGAAATAACCCAGAAAAGTTTCACCAAAAATCCTAATAGAATGACCCAAAGAATTTTTTGAAGGTTTTAATTATAGGCCGGGTGGATTGGAAATTAAAACAAAAGAAATACTGACATAAATACCTGGAAATCTTGCAGATGCCAAGTGCAATGACACTTTACCCCGATTTGACACAATTCCGAGTGAATTTGATGAAGTTCCAAGCTGAATCGATTTTTCCCAGGTTGAGCTCGTGCGCCTCTCTTCCTGCAAGAGCAACCTACGTCACTTTAGAATTGATCCACAGAAAAAGAAACTATGAATGCAAGATAAATCAAGAAGCATCACCAATGATCAAAGACACATTAGAAAAACCCCTTGATTGCCAACGTCTTCAGATGGAGAGACTTGGATCTCTCACAAAAATGCCCCAAGAGAAGACGCCCTCCTGCAAACAACACGATTCTCACAATATTTGGAACAAGCATAAATTAACTAGAACACCTCCGAAAATAATTTTGCAATCAAGCACGAGAACAATCTATGACAAAGAAGACACATGATTTCTCTGAATATATTTTCTCTATTCCAATAGCCAAGAGCCAAATTTCCCGATGGGATACAATGCGGAGGGTCTCTCCTTTATATAGCTTTTGAGAGACAAACCCTAACTTACTTTTTCGTCCAACGGTTGAGATTATAACATCATCAACGGTGGAGATTACTTTTACATGGATCAATACATGGATCAAGATGACTAAGTCAAGAGGGGGGGAAATTACCTCATAAAGCCCATTTTTACAACATGATAAATCATTATTTTTGCAAGCTTGACACTTAGGGGACATGGGGGTCCTCGTCCATACATATTTCTAAAGATACAACTTGATTTATACACTTTTATTTGGGCCAGTTTGTCCAATTTCGTCCTATGGGGGACGTTCTCCCTACGAGAGCCCAAAAAATAATCCGAAACATCAAACTGGATGAAACTGGTGTAGATATGTCCGGAGAGCCTTAATAAATCATCTGGAAGTATTCCCTTGCCATTTCCTTGACCACACAATCCAAATCGATTTCCTTAGTGATTTTCCTAGTTCATTTTTTAATGGTACATCCTCTGAAAATAATAAAAATCATCATGACTTCATTAAGGTGAGAACTGGGGCAAACTAACTACACTAGATGATCTGGAGACATAGAAGAATGATATAAGGGACTACTCATACCCCCTGGAACACTATAATGCTTTAGGAGAACCAAAATCACTGCCATGATAATAAAATCTGGCCAATAATAAAGTGATAATAATCACTAAATGTGCAATCTGAGGCCAAACTTTGAAAACTGGAACCACAGTATTGGTCCTGGGCATGTCTGGAGCAAATATAACCACTGTTGATTTTTGTAGTCGCTGCATTGGGAAACATGTTTGACTTGGTCAACTGAGTTGACCAGGTCAAAATACCCAAACTAAAGGCGAGATACTGAACTAAGCTGAACCTGCATGCATCCAAGGTAAGAACTGCTCCAAGATGTATATTAAAACCCAACTTAAATCATGCTAATCAGAATCATGGTGGCAATAATAATAATAATCAGTAAAATATACCTGTGTTGTTGAACAATCTTTGAATCTTCCGGAAGTCCCTTGTATATGCCATACTTACAAAGTTTAATCAATTTGCTAATGCTGGGTGAAGGTGGAAAACAAGGCTAAGGTAAAAGGGAAATGACTTATAATTGACTTTAACCAGATGAGATCTTTGAATGATGACAAATACACACAACCATAGTGACATATGCATGATAGATAAACAATAGGGAATGGTGGTGTCTCACAAGTGGATGAGTTGATTTGAAAATAGTCCATTCAACTTTAACAACATGTCTACAACTCACATCCAAGCTATCACTCAAGCTCCGTGAGGATCTTTTCTAGGACCCTTGCGTTGAGTACACAAGAAACTGCAGTGAAGAGATCCTAGGGGACACTTAAAATTAGCTGTCCCTTACCCCATCTCACATCGAAACCGCAGGCTCTGTGAGGAATTAATCATTACATTTCAATAAGATGGCCAACAGTATTTAGATTTAACATTTATTTATCCACTGCTTTATTTGGGCCTTTCACAATTTCATTTCATAGCCCTTTTTGAGTTGTGTCTAAAGACACAATTTGCAACTTTATTTGAGGGCTTGCATTTCTCAATATATAGCATATAACACATAATGCATGTAATGATGGTAGACATATTGCTTCAAGTTTTAGATGACACTCTTCGGGCAACTAGGGGTGAATATCCACACTCAGGACCAAACATCGGGGCAACCGACAAGAGAGGTCAAGCCTTCAAAGCCCAACTCGCCTAAGCTCAAGAACCAACACCAGCAGGTTCTCCTGGCCTAGAAGGATCAAGGCGTCAACAAGTTTTGTTGGACAACTCAGAGCCGAGACACAGAACAACATGGGACCCATCATTCATAGAGGTCAACATGGGGAAAATGATCTTCAATCTCATAGGTCTCACTCAATAAAAAATCATGGGAAAAATCAGTCATGGATGAAATTGGATGGGTGGAGACAAATGATATGTGGAACCAACATAGCACTAAAGTTTAAAAGTTGTGTAAAGCATGGCATAAGCAATTGTCTTCAACATCAGATTCTCAAATCATTCTCAACACAAGTTTAAGCATCAGTAGACATATAAAATAGGCATAGGTCACCATAATCATCATAGCACAACAAGTCCAAGGCGTTAGTATACATCAGAGAGCAAAATCCTACCAAAGAGCCATATACTTGATCTGACCATATACCTGTCTCTATTTGATATGCCCATTTGTAAACTGTGTACCATATTTGCTGCTCTACTCGAATGAACTAGGTCACCACTGAAGTCATCTCAAAGGACAAGGAGATCTCAGTCCTGGCAAGGAAATATACTGTATCTGTTGCTGAACAAAGTCTCTGAATAACTCATGCTACAAAAATGATCCATGCTGTATCCCCATTAATAAGTTTGGCTTAGAGGAAAAGAGAAAATCTAAATGCTGCATCATGGTAGCCCAGATACAATATTTGTGATAACATCTGGCTCCAATTGGGACAAGTGCTCCAAGGGAGAGAGCGCTCTAAAATACTGATAGGATCATAAAAGTGGCATGAGTTCGTTCTTGACGGAAGAAGGCAATATGACTCATAATTCAACCACTCTAGGCAATTCTTTGTTTTCTCCTCTTCCCAACTACGACATTCAATTCTGTTAACTCTTGGAAAAGTGGACAAACCAGATAGGGACACATTGTATTGTAGTGAAATTACACCCATTTGTTGTTCGAAAATGGAGAAAAGATGAAATTGATCTTTATATACCTTCTCTACCCACCCATAAGAAAGATTTATAGATTGAAAAACATTATTCATCAAAGATGATTGAGAAGGGAAATGAAGCGCCTTTTCTCCAATTATACGACAATGTTCAGACTCCTGCCTAAAAATTTCGAAAGTAACAGCTTGATTAGAACATAAACCCATACAAGAAGACTCGAAAAGTTGGGACGGGAGGGTGGATTGAAAATTTTCTCCTAGATGACTTGGAATAATTGATCTCGAAATTTGATGGGAGAACAAAGTTTTCAATTTAAGCCTAGGAATAATTGCAAGATTTGAAGCAAGGTTAGAATCAACGGATTGAACCAACACATCCTGATTAAGGATTGGACAATGAATTTTATTAATATCATTAGGACAAGGATGTTCACTTACAATCATATCATAATTATCATGTGAATGATCTTCTTCCGAGATATGATCAAAATCTGAATCAAAATAATTATTGACCAAGCCATGAGGATCTTCGATGGATTCACAGATGAGAGTATCAACTATGGATGGGTCCTAATAGTAATCATTTTGCTCTCTCTCTATATTTGTGCTTTCTTCAGGTAATGATGACAAGATTCTAACAAGTTTCCCTTCTATATCAATATCAAAGTTATAGTCCTGAAGGGTCGACATTTGCTCATCATCATTCTCTTGTATCGAAGAGTCATTCAAAGGCATATCCACTGTTGGATTGGGAGAGGAGCAATCGATTTGATAAAGAAATCATCAGTTAATTCATAATGGTTATCCTGATCATCTTCATCAGATTGATCCTCAACAACACAATCATTATTTGGCTACATGGATTCACAAATGTTTTTACCCCATTCTTCTCTTAATAACTCAGCGAACATGTCGTATCCAGTGATGGATCTTCGTGCTAACATATATGACAAAAAATTGGCATTATCTCCTAAGAATTCACCTAGGGCTCACATATAGACATCTTCATGCTTTGCACCATATGCTTCCATATAATACCAAACAACATCCAAGTGTTTTTCAATTGATTCGATTGCATTTGCATGGAAACGAGGCAACCCTTCACTATATCCTTTTGGCATAGGATGAGGTGCCCCATATACTTGAGAGAAGTTAAAGTGGGATAAAAGCTGCTTTTTAAGGTTGGTTGGATTTTCCTTGATTTCTTTGAAATATTGGAGGAATAGATTCGAGTTCATTGTGATCTATGGGATGGGTTCGCTTCTCAGTGGAGTCGTGTTGTGGAGTCGCGAGATGAACGAATTGCCGTATTCACCAAAAATAAATGTTGTAGTAGAGATATAAATAATATAGTGATTGTGAAAATTTAATGAATTGAATAATGCAATCACTAGATTTAAAACTGGATGTGATATGAATGCATGTAAAAGATGAACGCATTCACAGACATCAAAGGTAGGCAAGCCTCTATCGTCCAGTGCCAAAAATGGTGGCAGAGAACGGGAGTAGAACTCAAGATAAATGTCAAACCAAGGTAGGCCTGTACCTCCCAGGAAACGACGCCAAAAATGTTATCACACAACTTGTAGTTGCCCCATAAATGATATCCTATACAGGACGGTAGAGGGGACATGCAACTAAAGAGGTGAACTACGAGTATGGATTTACTGTCACGTCGGTTAGGACACCCTTCACTTTATGCCACTGATACACCAAGTGACAAAGGGGGAGATGATCTAACGTAGAAGAAAAGACCTAAAGCTAACACACTAGATGAAACTGTAGCAACATAGTACGTAAGGCGAGTAGCTAGAGAAACCCTAGATCTGAGGAAGATAGCCACCGATAAGGATGTTTTGAACTATGTGGCCCAAAATGTTTATATTTGGCTATCGTATAATTATTGTGTAGATCTAGGTAGTAAGTGCTAGTGTAAATGATCAAATTCACTACCGTGGGGGGATTGAAGGTGGAAAATGGGAGTATGCCAAGAATGATGAGTTTAATGAACAATTAAGGAAATCTAACACTTGATTAAATGGCTTGGGGATGGATTTAACAATATCGAAAAGCACAAACAAAAAAATGGATCATAAAACAGGAAAATTAGTTGAAAACCCTAGGAGGGCGATTTCCCCAAAGACCAGTGCCTTTCCCACAGGGAAGATGGAGTCCCTAATGATGACGTTTTTGAAAGCCCACCTAAGTCTAGGGAAGAGTGAAATAACCCAAAAACGTTTTTGCCAAAAATCCTAACAAAATGACCCAAAGATTTTTTTGAAGGTTTTAATTGGTGGTTTAATTATATGCTGGCTGGATTGGAAATTAAAACTAAAGAAATACTTGGAAATCTTGTAGATGCCAAGTGCAATGACACTTTACCTCGGTTTGACGCAATTCTGAGTGAATTTGATGAATTTCCAATCTGAATCGATTTGCCCAGGTTGAGCTTGTGCGCCCCTCTTCCTGCAAGAGCAACCTACGTCACGTTAGAATTGATTCACATAAAAATAAACTATGAATGCAAGATAAATCAAGAAGCATAAAGAATGATCAAAGACACATTAGAAAACCCCCCTGATTGCCAATGTCTTCAGATGGAGAGAGTTGGATCTCTCACAAAAACGCCCAAAGAGAGGACGCCCTCCTGTAAACAACATGACTCTCACAATATTTGGAACAAGCATAAATTAACTAGAACACCTCCGGAAATAATTTTGCAATCAAGCACGAGAACAATCTATGACTAAGAAGACACATGATTTCTTTGAAATTTTTCTTTATTCCAATAGCCAAGAGCCAAATTTTTCGATGGGATACAATGAGGGGGGTCTCTCCTTTATATAGCCTTTGAGAGACACAAACCCTAACTTACTTTTTCATCCAACGATTGAGATTATAACATCATCAATGGTGGAGATTACTCTTAGATGGATCAATACATGGATCAAGATGACTAAGTCAAGAGGGGGGCGAATTACCTCATAAAGCCCATTTTTACAACATGATAAATCATTGTTTTTGCAAGCTTGATGCTTAGGGGACATGGGGGGTGTTGCCACTTTTCACACACCTAGGGGGGAACATAGCAGAAATCTTCAAGCCACTCGGTGTGTTCTTGGGGGCAAGTCCCGAGTCAAGACTGTCACCTTGTTCTTGACTCCTCCGTTTAGGCAAACTCCTAACGAAGCCAAGGGGGCTAGACCCTAAAAGAGTTGCTAAGGATGATTAGGCTTTAGTGGTGATGGATGCGACTCTCTTCAAATAAATGATGGATATCTTAGAGGGATTAGGACCCTAAATCTTCAAGGATTCTACGAGAAGTCTTCCTATTCAATCTCCTTCTATAAACCCTTTCAGGTTCAGGGATGAAATCGAATACTCCTTCAGAGTTCCTTCGGGTAGAATACCTTGGAGAGATACTAAACAGAGGAGTTGCCAGATGGATCGAGTTTTAATTTATTTTAAAAGACAAGATCTATCAAAAATTCTTCTTTTTATCTTTTTAGAAACAAAAAGTTAAGTTGTACTCGGGAATAAAAAGATTTATCCCCGACAACGACGCTAGAAAATGTTGCCGCCTTTCACACACCTGGGGGGGAACGTGGCAGAAATCTTCAAGCCACTCGGTGTGTCCTTGGGGGCAAGTCTCGAGTCAAGGCTGTCACCTTGTTCTTGACTCCTCTGTTTAGGCCAACTCCTAACGAAGCCAAGGGGGGTAGACCCTATTAATTGCTAAGGCTGTTAAGGATTTAGTGTTTATGGTGATGATTGAGTTATTTAGGAGTTTTGACAAAAGGAAAAACTTAACATAAGATATTTGCAACGGAATTTAAATACAATAGCATAAAGATCAAGGTATCATATATCAGAAAACATGGAAACAAATGATTATATAAAAGAGAACCAGTGCCAAATGGAGTCCACAAATAAAGTGTTGTTGCTTTGTTGAAAGGAAAATGTTTCAAGTGCTCTTGGTCAAATTTAAGTTAATGTGAAAAATGAGAATTAAATTAGGGGGAAGGGAATTCCCAATCTCCCTGAAGGTACGGGGAGTATGTCCAAAACCCTTAACCGATACGGCTACCCGCAAGGAATATGTAGGCTTGTGGGAGTCTCTGAGACGTTGTTCAACGCTACACCGGTGGGCAAGGGTGTAGCCTAATTGTGTCTTGAGGTCACTACCCAGTTATTTCTGCCTAACTCGAGGAGTTGGATTTTCGCCTGGGGAGGTTTATTGAAATGTGAGAACTAATTATTCTAGTCACCCACGTTGCTTTTGATGTAGCCGACTAATCGGACGAACCGCAACTAGTGCAGAGCATACACAACAGAGTCTTGTAAAATTTTAAGATTTTTTTTGAAAGCGTTGTGTTCTTTGTTAAAAAAAAACCCCTCTAGGAATCTCTTTCGGTCCAAATAGACCTCAATCGCGAAAGCGATGAGAGGTTGATTTTAAATAGAAAAGGGCTTGCAAATAAAGACAAAAAAAAGAAAAATAAACTCCACAGATTATCTAATTAGTTCTACCACGCATCTCTTTCTCCTTTCAGGTTACTCGGGAAGTCGTGGGGTAAGTAGTATTGTTACTTTGAATTAAAGAGTATGGAATGCTTGTAATGACGATTCAAAGTATACAGTACTGCAAAAAAACAACTAGACTCCAGTAGGACTCCTCTTCAACTCAGATAACTCTGAGTGTATCTTTAGTGTTGGTAGCCCCCCAGGGGCTTGGCTTTGGCTATAAATAAAGCCTCTTTCTCTCTCGATTTTTCCCGATTTTTTCGTCGATGTTGTCGAGAAGTTGTATTCGGGACCCTTGCCGACTTTTTCAACATTGGTTCCAACTTCATCCTACTTCATATGCAAAAAGTAGAATTTTAGATCCCATTTAGAATTCAACAGACTTAATAGTTTTCAGGATTTCAAGATTTCAACAATTCCACTGGATTTTATCAAGTATGAGGGTATGGGATTGGCATTTAATCAAGCACATCAACCCCTCTCTGTACCTTGATGTTGGTGGCATTGTCTGTTGAAATCTTTTATCATGACCTTAATAAAAATGTATCCTTCACTCATTAAACATGGGAAGTTTCATCAAAATTGTAAAGTAGTTGGACCTTCCACCGTAGCCTGAGTAGTTGGAGATTCCAATTTGACGCCTAACTCATCTAAAGCACCTACAGGACCTCCTACTGCTTCTAGAGGAAGAGTGGTGCCCCTTGCCTATAAAAGGGGTAGAGTGGATCGATGATTCCTACTATTTATCATTGTATTATGGAGTATCTAGATGCCTCATGAGTCATGACGATTCATCTCTTGAGAGACAATTATTTTGATCATTTGATGTGATTTTCTATCATTCCATCAGGAACATATTTCAGTATTTTCAGTTTATAGTCGATATGTGATCATGATCCACCATTTGACATCTTATGCATCTTATATATTAGTTGTATTTTCATATTTATGTAGCAATGTGTTTATTTGATGTTGCTGTTGCTTTAGATGTTAAAAAAATCGAAAAAATGGTTATTTTTGTATTTTTTTTTATGCTTTACGACATTTGCCGATATTTTCCGATATTTTTGCTGTTGCTGCCGATAAGTTACATTCCGGACCCTCGGCGATATAATCGTCGACACAATATATGTAACTATGCTCATGACTTGTAAATCATCTTTCCTTTCTATCCCAAACAATCTAGGATCTAAATAACAAGCTGCTGCATGCAAATGGCTATGCAACATCTTCCATCTCTCATCTATTACCTGCCATATTTTCATGTACTCACTTTCCACATTGTTACAGGATTTTGCTATAGCTTCCTTGCAACGATCCATCCCCTCATAAACAAAACCCATAGAAGGAGTGTCACCATCGACCATGCGAAGCATGTCAACAATAGGTTCACATATTTTCAAAATCTTCATGCCACTTTGCCAAAAATCACTGCCCAAAATTATTTGCTCCAACTCCTTCCCTTTAGATTATTTTGAAAGTCGAGAGTTTTCTTGCTCAGTGTTGCAGATAACACCTCTAATACTTGTTTTTTCCTCAACCACTCTTTTGAGGGAAATGTAATATGTGGCAAATATTCTATTAGAGGGCCTCAATAGCTCTCTAGATGCTTGCTTCCTGTACAAGCCCAATGTGAGGTGATGGTTAAATATGAAGTGAGAAATTTGCTTCCATTTTTGAATGGTCTCATTAATCCATTGAAACTTTGCTAAATCATGTAGCAACAAGTCAAGGCAATGAGCAACGCAGGGGGTCCAATAATTTGTTTTGTACTTATCCATTATTAGCTTTCCAGCTCCCACACAATTTGAGGCATTGTTAGTTACAACATGGACCAGATTGTCTTCCCCAAATTCAAGAATGGCTTCTTCTAAGATCTTGAAAATGTATTCAGCAGTCTTCTTGTGTCTTGATGCATCAACTACCTTCAAAAATAATATCCCTTTAGGGCAAGAAACCAACACATTGATTAGCGGTCTACGACACATATCTGACCAACTATCAGATAAAATTGTGCAACCTGTTTTTTTCCAAGACTCTTTAATCATGGTCAATTTGTCTGTCACCCTCTCATTTGACCTCTTCGAAAGAGGAGTCCTTATCATTTCAGAACTAGGAGGTACATATCCTTTTCCAAAATCAGAAATTTTCTTACATGCATTGATGAAGTAAGGGTTTCTGGCCACATTAAATGGGATAGCAGTTGCAAAAAACATGTCAGCCACAACATCATGAATCTCTTGCTTCTGTATAGGCTTCCAAAAAGAATTTAATGTGGCTGTCCCACTTGATTTTGTTTGCTGAGACTGAACCTGAGTTGAACTTGCAACCTTGCTTGGAGAAAATGAGGAATTAGGGTTGTAAGTCATTTCAATCTCTGCTTGAATCCTTCTTTTCTTGTTGTCATTAATCTCCTTGTTCCTTTTAAATTTGTCATAATCATCTTCAAGTGTCTTCCTCAATTTTGCAGGTGCCCTTTTGTAGCCTTCAACGCCACCTCCTTTACCATTACTAGTAGAAAGTAGGTGGTCCATCACTCTTGTTAAGGACCCATAAAACTGATGGCCACATAGTTTGCATTTCAAATGCTTCCCAGACCTATCTAGTTTTTCCATATACTTCCATCCTTCTGCTGTTGATTTTTGAGGTGCCATGCTTTTGCATTTGTTGTTTTGTAAACCATGTTTTAGAATTTATTTTCTATTTTGAAAAATTAGTTAATTTGTAAGACTTGTCTCAGTCTGTTTGTAAGCTTAATTAGTTGGCATTTGGAAATGGAATTGGAAATCTACTTGGCATTTCTAATTCATGAACAGACTAACAGTAGAAAAATTTAAGTCTTTAACTACATAACCTATAAAATATTAAGTTTATTAACTTGAAACAACAATATTTAACTAACCTGGTTCAAAATTAAAAAAAATAGCTGCATAACTAGGAACAGGGGTTCTGGTTGAATAGGGTTACAGTGTTACCTGAAGGCTCTGGCTGACAGGCTGAGCCACAACGACGACTAAACCCCGTGGGCTGTGGCTATAGTGTGCACTGTGTGGTGTTTAACCCATAACAATGTCACGAGTCATGACTCACGGCTAGAACACAGTTGTAGGAGCTGCACTGAGCAACTGGTAGTGGGCACTTAACTATGCAGGCTCATAGAGTGTAGAGTTGTAGGCTGGTCACCGTAGTGAGTAGTTGCTTGTTGTTGCATTGCACAATACACTCAGTCGAGAGTCCGAGTCACCTTCACTCTGGGACTGGCAGTGGTTTGCTGAGATCCTGAGACACGACACATAAGTTTGCAGTTGCACTGTGCAAGATTGCTGGTAGTGGTGCAACTGCACAATGTTGAAAGCCTGAATGTAGCGGACTCAGAAGTGTGGTAGCGATTGCGAGCAGGGGAATCCGTAGCAAGAAATGGGCTATGCAGCATGCAAAGTGAGAACAGTGTACTGAACGTGAGAACGGGCTATGTAGCAACAAAATGAGAACAGAAAGCAGGGGACCCAAGTGAAAAGATGAATGTGACGACAGGATGACGATAGGGTTAGCTAAAAAAAATTATATAAAGAAAGAAAAAACACCCTTGTTTAAAATTCGCCTTGAATTTATCCCTAAATTCGTTTTAAAATCCAGGTTAAGTTTGAATTCGATTCGATTAATGTCACAATCGTATCCGGTTGTTTGACTTCATGAAGTGTATCCGACTTCCATTTGAAGAAATGAATATATGAATATAATAATTGATGGATGATTTGCAAATGGGTAGGCCACCTTTAAATATGGTTGGCCATTTACATGGAGGGTCATGTCCTCATATTTACAATTAATGTTTCATTTAAACTATTATTAATTATTAATTGTTATTTTAATTTCTATTTATCTTCGTAACATTGCCTTCCCCTTAGGAAAGCTTTGTCCTCAAAGCTTGGATTTTCTGATGTCGTTCTTCACTCTGATTCTGTGTTGGTATTAGAATTGGACAAGATTTCTTCTGCAAAGACTTATACTTCCTTTCCATTGATGATTTTGCAATGTACTGTCTGACAGTTGCTACATTTATGGCATGGGATCCAGTCATCACCGCATCGATGACATGTGTTTTTTTTCTTCTTCTGACATTATTAGAGTAACTGGTAGATGTTTTCGACCTATTTTCAACTTCATAGGTATATAATTGAGGTTTGTGGCATTGATGACCGGGTGACCAATTATTTCCACAATATCTACATTGTGTCTCTTTTTCTTGTCGATAGTTGTGATTACCTCTTGTTTTTATTCCTTCCAATTTGCGTTCTACTGCTTTTGCTTTATGTATTGCCATTCTACGTTTGGTATGTCATGCATCTTTAATTCTTTTTGGAGGTATGGTTTAAGATCTCCCAAATATGTTTCGAGTCGTTGTTTGTCAGATAACCCAAATACTCGCGTGGACATGGATTCTCACTGATGTGTGAATTCCTCGACGCTTCTTGTTGTAATCTGGTAAGCTTTCTGGAAAAATCATCTTTTGCGATTCCTTGAAACCTTTTAAAACAGTCATTTTTGAACAAGTTCCAGGTGTAGGAAAAATTGTCTCCCTTCCACCACATGTACCAATCATAGCCGTACCCTTCCATATGCATTGACACATATTTCACCTTCTCTTTGTTAGATGTAATATTGTATATGTCGAAGTACTCCTCCGCTTTGTTTAACTAGGCAACACATTGGTCTTTGCTTCCATTGTACTTCGACAACTCTATTTTTGCCTTAGGTGGATACACTATGTAAGGATGATATTGGTTGCTTTTTACTTTACGGTTTGATGGTGGCTCGGAGTTACTAGATGATGCAATCGACATATTTGAATTGCTTCGTTGTTTGCGGTGAGTTTTAGCCTTCTTTTTCTCTACTATCTTAAAGATGCATCTATTTTGCTGTTTAATCATGCCTCCATATGTGGAAGTACTTTTGTTTCAATCTCTTGTTAAGCGTCACATTGTTAATCTTTAATTCTTTTTCCAAATCTTCTTGATTCTTGGCAAGTGTTTCCTGTGTGGAAATGTGAGATGAGGCATCTAACATGTCTGGGTTGCTGACATGGTTTGTACTAGGCATTAGTTTTTGCAACACTTCCATTAACGTATTATGGTTTTGTGTCATGGTGCTCAAATTCTATGTTATGGTGTTTATGTCTTGTGTCAGGATACTCATTTTGTCATCCAAGTCTTTTTGTTTCTTGTTCATGACGTCCAATTTTTCATCTAGCCTTCTTTCTAATACCAAAACAACTTCGTCTTTGATTTCTTTCTTAAGCACTGCATTGTTATTTTTCATTTCTTCCTTCCAACTTTTTTGGTTGGCGACGAGGGCCTTGATGTCCTTCTCCAATTTCTCGATTTGGTCTTTTAATTTAACCTTGGTCTTGGTCCTTGTATAAAGAGGTGTGTATTTGGACGCTATTTTTGCTTATGGCGTGAAATGAAAGACAATTTGTTGTCTTTAATGATTAAAAAATAAAAATCTATAAATATAATAATTATTCAAAATAATATTATTATATTATGAATTTTTATTTTTATTATAGGTTTTTTAATGGAATAAAAGGGATAAATTTTATAATAATAATAATAAAAATAATGATTTATTATTATATTATAATTATTTTGTTTTGATGCGAATTTATGGATGAAAGACAATGTAATGGCGTGGAACAGTAGTGAGGGGAATGCTGGAGTATAGCAACAAGGATGACGATGATAGATGGAAAGGGGAGTGCGTAGTGCGCGGTTGAAGAGGGGAGGGTTAAAGTGTGGAGAACTAAGTGTTGGGAGCGTTGGATGAATAGTGATGAGGAAAAAACGACGAGTAGGTGGCGAGATGGACGCGAGGAGGAAGGTCGATGTGGGGGTATAATCTTGTTGTAATGTTTTGTTTTTGATAAATAGGGAATCGACCGAGGACCTTTAATACCAAGAGCATATTAGAACAATTATTCAGTCATCAGTATAGTAAAGAGGGCTATCAGAGTTATTATCATAAAGCAAGCAGAGCATGCAGGCCTTACTTCTTTAGTTTAAGTCAACGAGCAATTAGAATTGCATGCATGCAAAAAGTAAAGCGAAAACCCTAAAAGTGACATGCAAACCCTTAAAGTACATGCTAAGCTATTTAAGAAGGGTTATTGGACTAAAGGAAATATCGATTATTATTATTGTTGATTTGGAGTATTTGAGTAGCAACACTGTGTGCAACAACAACAGTTGGGATTGAAGACATCGTCTTTAGCTAACGAAAGTTCAACAGTGAAATATCTGCCCTAGTCTCCTTCAGGGTAGGCCATTTAGGTCCACCATCAGCTTTCATCTTATTCGTCTGTATCCAGTGATCCAACATTCCCAGGAAGACTATTTGCAGGTTCACGTGTGCAGCCGGGGATTTAGCTAGAAAACCCCAAAGTATTCGCTAGGTCTTTGAATCCCAGTTCCTCTTTCGCAAAGCAGCTTCATCTTCATCAGCAGGGTCACTCCACTGCCTTGAGTGATTATCAGTCCTCAGTTTGCTCATCGAGAGTAGTTATTAGCAGATCTGTGCAGCTGGGGGCGTGAGCACCAAACAAGAGGATCAATTCGCTAGCTAGCTTAGAGGGGTCAAAAACTCTGCATGCATCGGTCATTCTCTCTGGCACGGGAAGATCTACAACCCGACAAAATCTCAGCTCCATCAGGCAATTCCTTCACCAAAAACCTCACCTTTAGCTGAGGAGAGGGTTTCGTGCTGCTGGGCGGTAACATCGGGAAGGATGCATCATTACCTCACCAGTCCAGCTTTGTATGCATGCATCTTAGCTCTGGAGTATCATCAACTTGATTATCAGTGGTAAGTGTTGACCTTCTTTCTGTAAATCTTTGCCCTATTTTAGCTATAATTTAGGGCCATTGGCCCGACACCTTGCATGCAAATTTTTATTCAGTATTCTTGCACAGTTTGAGAGTATAAGTAAGCCCTAGAATAGTAAAACAGTGGAATATCAGTATTTGGGATATTACATTGGTATTAGAGCATGATCTTTGCCAGCTGTGGGCACATAACAATTGAATAAAAGTGCATGTTGATGCATGCTTGTACATGCAAATGCATGTGAGTGATGTTGGTGAAGTGTATGTCAGAACAAAGGTTTTGTTTTGCCAGCTTGTGAGAACATGAAGGCAATGAGCAGGATCTTGACTGGAAATGTGCAGAGGTTAGCAACAATGCAACACTTGCCTCGATATTGGGAATATCTAGCCTTGGGTGATGGGCTAAGAAACCGGATTCGTCCTCTACCCCCCTCGTGTCTCGTGGGGAACGAATCGGACACGATTCGTGTCCGACACGAGGCCGATTCGACCTTCAGTCGAATCCTAAATCGGGACACGAACTCCCCGCAACGAATCGGACACGAACTTCCATCGTGTCCCGAAAACTGGACACATACCCGAAAAACAGGACACGTAACCGGCCGAAAAAGACAGTCGTGTTCACTTAAATTCAATTTTTTGTCTTTCTATTTGTCATTTGGAAGGAAGCAATTGATTGAGAGTGAGTTTTATGTGCAGGTGAAGGAGTTTTGAAGGAGACTTGAAGGCTATCCATTGTTTCCAAGCGGTTCCAAGTGCATTCTGGCGGATTTGTGGAGAGGATTGCAAGCTCAACCATCACACAAGAAAAGGAATGTCTCAATCAGCTAGGGGAGGAGGTAGGGGTCAAAGGAAAGGGAGAAATGCACCATCTAGGGCCTCCCCTCCTATTCCACCAAGCACAACCGGTTCTCCTCCTTCGTCAAGTGCTCCATCGGCTGCTAGTGGAGCTCATACTCCATATAAACCTGTTTTAGCAAGACAACAAGCCCAAGAAAAAAAATACCCTTTGTGGAAGTATGTGACAAGGAAAGATGGGCCCAGGGCAAAGCTTGGTGGGGGAGGCAATGTGTCTTGGAGATGCAATTTTTGCAACCATGAGTTCATGAGCACATATTTCCGGGTTAAGGGCCATTTGTTGGCCCTTCCTTCTTGTGGGATTTCTTCATGCAAAGCGGTGACTGCTAACCAAAGGAGGGATATGGAAAGAGAGGATAATGTTGGCTTAGGGAAGGTGGCAGCAGCAAGCAAGAAAAAAGAGGATGATCCTCTTCTATTTTTGAGGAAGCCCTCTAGCTCCAAGACTCCATTTCCACCTAGCATTCATGGGCGTGGAGATACTTATCAAACAAGAAAGAGGCAATCTACAGGTGGTCCAATGGATAGGATTTTCCAACAAGAGGCGCGAGAAGAGGTAGACCTTACCATTGCATTTTTCTTCTACCTCAACTTCATCTCATTCAATGTTGCACGGTCACCATTGTATTTTGAGATGGTTCGAACTATCTTGGAACGAGCTCCAAGTGGTTATGTGCCTCCTGGTTCAGAGAAGCTTAGAACCACATTGTTGGTTAAAGCAAAGAAGGAGGTCGATAAAATCCTTGAGCCAATTAGAGCAACATGGCCCTCATTTGGAGTGAGTATTGTTTCTGATGGATGGACGGATCTCGCACGCCATCCACTCATCAATTTCACAGTATCTTCCCAAAATGGACCGTTGTTCTTGAAAGCGGTGGATGCTCTTGGGAAATACAAGGATGCACAATTTATGGGTGATTTATTCATCAAAACCATT
>LPNX010938181.1:38788-72077 GCA_001517045.1 Pseudotsuga menziesii
TAGGTGATGAGGTATGTGCAACATTGTCCTTTCAAGACTATTACACCATCATGTTTGGGAGCCAACCCAAGGATTTGGATCAAGATTTCCTTAAAAACATAGTTGGAGGAGTGGAGAAAGATGAGCCCGAAGTACAGGTTGATGGTGAGCTTGATTTGGAGTGAACAGTACATGATGAGGATGTGCATGGGGAGATAGCATTAGAGCCATCTTGTGAGTCTAGCAACACCATCACATCCGATAGTTAGATTGTGGACAAGCTGTGTGATGAGTTGGAGTTGGTACACTCTTCATCACCTACAGTAGGAGTCCAGACAATTATGACAGGTGAGATACATGACGTGCAAGGCAATGAGCACAACAGTCGAGACAGTGGGCAGTCGCACATGGAGGTTAGGGAGAGTTTATACAGGTTTGAGATAAAGCTCCTAGATGATAGTCACCGAAGAAGATTGAACGTGTTAAAGAAAGCATTCTAGTAATGAAAGAGAATACCAAGATACTCCAAGACACCATATTACAACGAGATGTTGAGCTTACAGCTCTTCGAGTTGGATGTACCGAGTCAGCGGTCAGGATTTCTAGTATTGAAGAGTAGCTAGATTCCTTGATGGGGCAGCAGAAGAAACATACTATTGCATTTCAAAGCAGTCCTCTTCAGGAGTACATAGACAAGGTTTGCAATAGCTTGAGTCCACATTTTCATAATGGAGGATGGTTTTTACAGGTTGGCCTAGATCGAGAAAATGGGCAACAGTATATGACCATTCCACTTGAAATCAGAAGGGCAGAATGTCAGCTTGGTAGGATTATTCCTTGTGATGGTGCTTATGGACAAGGTCCTTTTCGGGGGTTAGATTGTAGAGAGATTAAGAGTTGGTGTCCTATTGAGTGGGCGATTCTTGGGAAGACATTCCTAGCCAGGGGTATAGTCCCACAAGAGCCTTGGGATATTTGGGATGAAAGATGCACAAGTTTGCATTGGGATCCAAGTGGGAGACCTTATGAGGGATGGTTACAATGTTTACTGATGGGGTTACTTGGGATTCTACAGGATGCTCCTTGTGTTGATACTACACAGGGTAGCAGTGGATGCATTTTGACCTCTGCAATTCTTAGATTGATTTTGGACCCTGGGATTACAGTGACTAGTAGTTTAGTGATTGCTAGAGGATGCTTTTAGGAGGTCTCTTGTGATGGTACCTCGTTTACACTGTGGTTAGTTACTTTACGTATAAGAGGCTTCCATGGGATATCTTGTGATGGTACAGTGCAGTGCAGTGCTTTGAGCAGGGGGTGCTACAGATCTCCTAGGATAATTTGGGACCCAGGGATCATCCCCGGATTCAGTTGGTTCAGTTTGATTGATTGTGGAGTTGCGTTGGCATTGCTTGAGGACAAGCAATCTTTGGCGAGGGAGGACTGTAATGTTCGGTTTTTGATAAATAGGGAATTGACCGAGGACCTTTAATACCGGGAGCATATTAGAACAATTTTTCAGTCATCGGTATAGTAAAGAGGGATATCAGAGTTATTATCATAAAGCATGCAGAGCAACCAAGCCTTACTTCTTCAGTTTAAGTCAACGAGCAATTAGAATTGCATGCATGCAAAAAGTAAAGCGAAAACCCTCAAAGTGACATGCAAACCCTAAAAGTACATGCTAAGCTATTTAAGAAGGGTTATTGGACTAAAGGAGATATCGATTATAATTATTGTTGATTTGGAGTATTTGAGCAGCAACACGGTGTGCAGCAGCAACAGTTGGGGTTGAAGACAACGTCTTTAGCTAACGAGGGTTTGGTAGTGAAATATCTGCCCTAGTCTCCTTTAGGGTAGGCCATTAAGGTCCACCATCAGCTTTCACCATATTCGTCCGTATCCAGTGATCCAACATTCCCAGGGAGACTATTTTTAGGTTCATGTGTGCAGCTGGGGATTTAGCTGGAAAATCCTAAAGTATTCGCTGGGTCTCTAAATCCCAGTTCCTCTTCTACATAACAACTTCATCTTCATCAGCAGGGTCACTCCATTGCCTTGAGTGATTATCAGTGCTCAGTTTGCTCATCCAGCGCAGTTATCAGCAGATCTGTGCAGCTGGGGGCGTGAGCACCAAACAGGAGGATCAATTCGCTAGCCAACTTAGAGGGGTCAAAAACTCTGCATGCACCGGTCATTCTCTTCGGCACGGGAAGATCTACACCTTGAGAAAATCTCAGCTCCATCAGGCAACTCCTTCACCAAAAACGTCACCTTTAGCTGAGGAGAGGGTTTCGTGCTGCTGGGCGGTAACATCGGGAAGGATGCATCATTACCTCACCAGTCCAGCTCTGTATGCATGCATCTTATCTCTTGAGTATCATCAGCTTGATTATTAGTGGTAAGTGTTGTTGACCTTCTTTCTTTAAATCTTTGCCCTAGTTTAGCTATAATTTAGGGCCATTGGCCCAACACCTTGCATGCAAATTTTTATTCAGTGTTCTTGCACAGTTTCAGAGTACAAGTAAGCTCTAGAATAGTAAAACAGCACAATACCAGTATTTGGGATATTACACTTGTGCAACGTGGAGTTGTGTGGAGGCCGGGCTAGGGGGAATCACAGGTGGGAGAACGGAGCAGCGAGGGAGTGAGGGAAAGTTGGCGGTGGGAGAAACGTGCAACAGAGGGAAGGAACAACAAGTGTGGAAGAAGTGTTGAGGGGAAGATGGCGTAGGATAGTAGAACGGAGGCGAAGGGAGAGTGGAGGTGGAAAAGTGTAGAGCGAGCAGATAAAAGGGAAAGCGTTTGGAGGCAGAGAGGATTGTGCTGGTTGGAGTGCTTGCATGGGATGTTGGAGTGAAGGGGAGAGCGAGCGAGGAGCTGGGGAGACTGGAATGTGAATGGGATAAGGCATACAGTAATGTAGGTCCGGGGGAAAAAGATTGGGGGAGCGCACAGGTGGGAGGGTGCGGGAGCTCGGGAAGGAGTGTGGGAAAATGGAGATGTGGAGTAGAGCAGGCGTTTTGGAGCAGTGATGAAGAGTGGAGTATGAGCAGCTTGGAGGACGTGTAGGAAGGGATGGAGAGAGAAGCCTGAGGGAGTGATGGGAGGTGACGATGATGGGAGAGTGAGTGAAAGCGCAATGATGGAGGGTGAGTGAAGGCATGTGGATGAGAATGGAAAGTGGGGTTACAAAGGAGAGGAAATGGACAGGTGAGCCGAAACCGAGCTCAAAGTGGGAGGAGCCAAATTCGAACTCAGGGGAGGAGCAACCGCTCTGATACCAATGTCACAACCGTATCCGGTTGTTTGACTTCATGAAGCGTATCCGACTTCCTTTTGAAGAAATGAATGTATGAATATAATAATTGATGGATGATTTACAAATGGGTAGGCCACCTTTAAATATGGTCGGCCATTTACATGGAGGGTCATGTCCTCATATTTACAATTAATGTTTCATTTAAACTATTATTAATTATTAATTATTATTTTAGTTTCTATTTATCTTCGTAACAATTATGTTCATTGGAGTTCGGCGTTGAAATTCGTCGAACTAAAACGAATTTCGATTTTTGGATAAAGTTCGACGGATTTTGAATTTCATGGAAAAAATTCGCCGAACCATGTGACATAGGTTACAAGTCATAGCTCCTAGATGATTGTTGTTATATGTGTATTAAATGGTTATATCTATGTTTTCTATAGCTAGTTTGGCATAATACATGTTTTTTTTAATATATACGCATCAAAATATATTAAAATATGTACTATATAAAAAACACGCCCAAAACGGAAGCTTTTGAAAATTTTGCTTTTCGCTCCCGCTCCCACTTGCGCTTCTCGCTCTGGCTCCGTTGCCAACAACATAGGTCATAGCTATCAAAATAAACTATAGAGACAAATAAAACATCCAAATGCATGTGTATACCTGCACTATTATATACCTGTCTCTGGGACCAACTATAACTGTGTACAGGCAAATGAAAGAACTGGTTACCTGCTTCGTAAAATGAACCATGACTAAATCAAAATCATCTCAATGGGGTCGGGCAAGGTCAGTCATGACAATGGGAAACTGCTGTTGCTGGATTTCAATATCATTTACCACTAATGATCATTCCAATGCTGCTCATCACTATAAAGGACTGGCTTTGAACTAGGACAAAATATGGTTTGCTGCATCATGGTAGCTCCAACTACTATGGATGTGATAACAGGAATATTGAATGATATCTTTAATAGTGCCTTTAACATGTCTCAAGATTCTTTTGCAGTTTTCTAGTGTTTGTCACAAGGGTTGGACATGTATGTTGTTGGTTCACAAAGGATAAAAGCAACTTTACTTGAAGATCTTATATTATTAGTGGATTCTTCAAGTATATTACAAATTTTGTAGCTTATTCCTTGTTAGCCATAAGTTTAAGCAAACAATTTTTTCAAATAATTGCTGGATTATTAGAAACCAACCATGCAAACAAAAATCTCATGAAATTTTTGGCCAATTTAGAAAAAAGCCAAACACTGACATCTCATGGAAAAGTTAAAACCCTTGAAAAAAGTTTCTCCATTAACCCTAGAAAAGCACCTTTTTGTTAGTAGCTCCTTTCACAATATCTCCAACTTTAAAGTCATCAATTTTACCTCATTTAGTGCTTTTTCAAATGTAGTTAAAAAATAAGCTCAACGAAAGTTGTCCCCTTAAACTTGTCTCTCTAAACTGAAAACTAAAGTTTAACGAATCCACCTATTGCACATCTTTTCTTTTGATCACCATGTATACAAAATTTAAAGGACTGGGGCGGTCACAGCTCCTTAACCATATGACCATAACTCATGTGACCATAAATAAGTGTAGACGGGAAAATTTAATAAGTTTTCAAATGTAATTAACTTATATAGTCTTTTAAAATTTTATTTACAACTCTTTTCACCCTGCGCTTCTTATTATTCTAATGATATGGTCCTTTAATGTTTGACTTTAACGATTTTCAACGATCCTCAAGCCTTCGCCTCAATTGACAGTGTTGCCCTTAATGTCTATAACTTTTTGTTTTTGCATGCTTTGATGGTAGAACTTGTAATCTGCAACATGCCCACATTATTATATTCTATCCCTCCTGTCTATTCTCTCCCCTCACATTGACTTCAATAGGGTGAAATCTCCAATCTGCAACAATTGTCCTTTGCTTTGGATTTGGTACCTCACATGGCAATACAATTTGCCTTCGTTGTTTTGTTAGTTGCACAATAGTACACCTATGATTGCCTAGGATCAATGATTTTATCGAGCATGTTTCATGCCTCACTGGCATATGTTGTTATGCCTTAGATTTTTGAGCTCACCATACACTTATCTTGTGCCAATTGCAACCTTGTAGAACACATTGCCTTTAGTGTTTCTTGCAATGTTATCAGAACCGAACCGGTGGTTGAACCGGTCGACCTCGAGAACCGGAACTGGACCGGAACCGAACAAAAACCGGGAAACAAACCGGATCAAAAAACCGGTTGAACAAAAATACATAAAACATTCATATTTTCAAAAAATACATATATATCCATGTGCATCCATGTGAATTCAAACCATTATACACAAATATGCAAAGTTTCTCCTGTATATAGCAAGTACGAGCTTATAAAACCAAAATAGTATCGACTGCAAGTACATATTTAAAGAAAAGCATATCAACAAAGAGGTTATAAATGGCCTCTAAAGTCAAAATATAAGCATATGACTGCAGTCTAGACTCTAGAATCTACAATCTAATGATTCTAATCATATATCATAATTATCTGATTCCTCATGCTCAGACTCAATGTCATCATCTACATCCTCAACATGAGCATGGCTTGACTCCCCTAGGCCTGAAGGAACTTGTCTAACTGCAACATCAATGTTCACATCTTCTTGTTGTGGAAGAGGGCCCAAGTCCATCCATAATTAAATGTGATTGATATGGAGGGTGGGAGCCTCCTTTTATAACATTAGAAGGGTCGTGGGTCAATTAAACAGCTCACACGTGGACCTTATTTTTTATTTTATTGAAAGAATTTGAAATTAGCTTTTTCGGGGGGTCTTTGGTGTTTTTGTATAGAACTGGCCAGTTTTATACTGAACCGACTGGTTTGGAGAAAATCAGGCAGTTTTCTACGGAACCAGCTGATTCAGCGTTGAATTCGGCCAATTTCGTATAGAACTGGCCAAAAACGGTTTGAGAGCATGATTTGACTCGGTGAAGCTTGTAAACCGGTCCAACCGGTGGGTTTTTTCAAAACCGGTTGGGTTTTGATAACATTGGTTTCTTGGCATGCTCTGTAATGATGCTACATAGTTCACCCCGGTTTTCATGCCAGTTCAACTGTGCTTTTGCAGTTTATCAACATGCCAAATACAGATTGCTCACCCTACGTGATATGCATCATAACATCATGTATTGTGACATGCACAGACCATATTTACTCATATGCTTTGCAAACATTCACCACTGTTTATGGAATATCGAAATTGTCTGCATGCAACAACATGATTTGCTCAATGACAGATTATTAGACCAACTCCATTAGTTTGTTCATTGCACATGCTTGCATATGAGGTGCACGTGACTAGATACTACCCACTTTTCCTGCGAATACCATAATAGAATGCAATAAGTGACAGAGACACACAAGTGCACATGAAATGAAAGATAAATTGTTAGAACTCCATCCCTGTTGATTATAAAATGAGGAGTCATAATCACTTATTTATTTCATTCTCTTTATGACAAAGGGGTTGTCATTCCAAAATCTGATCCAAAACTAGAGTCTCTTACTCTAGCATTTGGTCCTGTAAATTTAACTTCTCCTAGCCACTAGGAAACCATCCAGGGATCCACACTAATGAAACATTAATGATCTTATGAATTGAGCCACATGAATGCACAGATGTAGCTGAAAGAACACTAACTAAAATTTCATCTCTACTTTGTGACAACTATATATGCTTAAAGGATGACCTCATTTGCACTACATGATATACCATATTGCAACTATCCTATAGCCTAGCTTCAGCTTTGGTCTGCTAAACTTATAGATAAAGATCATGATCTTCAAAGGGAGCATCTCACTTGCAGTCTGTTTATGTTGGAATGGAGATGCTAAAGTACTCCCTAGGCTTAGTCATCTTTGCACTTTTATATATTCCGGTTGGCCATTGGCCAAGGAAGGATTTTCATATTTAAATTAAATTATATTTAACAAGAGGAAGGCATCTATTTACAATAATAATTTGCCAAAACTTCAATGCTAGAGTAGGATCAATGTAAAATATATACAAACATGTTATCACAAAGTCGTATGATGGGCTTGTGGCATACCAAATGGATGAACACATGCAGTGTAATATTCCCAAAAGTGACATGCATGCAAACCCTAAAAATGACATGCATGCCATCCCAGCATTATTATAATGATGCATGCACTATTTAAGTCTCCCTCNTGCAGTGACCTAAATAAACCACTAATATTGATTTTTAATATGGAAAAATTAAACCTAATGGCTCGTAGAACCTAATGAGATAGTCTTCTATTATGCTGTTCATGCTTGAGGTTGTTTATGGATCATTGCTTTGAAGGTTAGAAATTCTCTAATTGCCACAATGTCATGTTTCATTTCATGTTTTAATGCTAATTATGGAGATTCTAAAACTTGACATAACAAATGAAATATCTACAATTGTAGGCGAATTGTTGATGAAGTCAACTGATAATAAGTACGACATTTTCTCTAATTATTGGACCATATGAATATTTCATATTATTAAAGTTATTGTTCCCTTCTACACAAACTAATTAAGGTAGCAGTTATTTGCTATTTTATCTTGCAGAAGCAGGTTAATGAGATGTGTCGCAAGAGGCCACAAAGAATTGCATTTTATTCAGTGGATTGTAGAGGTAGCTGTGGAGAAATATTTGTTGATTTACAAAACCACACATACACTCAGGTATTTCAATGTTCTTGGATGGAATTATGTAATGGGGATAAACATTCTTGTTATAAAAGATCCAAAGAGTTGAACTCTTGTATTCGTTTATACGAATCTCTACATTTTTATGTGGAAAATATATATTGAGTTTTAAACTTTTAAGATTCTTGATTTGGTAGTTTCTTATGGTTACTAGGGAAAATAGTCCATAGAAATAATTGAAATCATCTCATCCTCTTTGAATTATTTATTAGATGGGAGTGATATTTTATTTTTCATAACGCTTTAATTTTCTTTTTTTGTATGTGTTCAATAAAAATTTTCGCGGTCTATTCAAACAGTAATGTAGTCACTTGTCATTTGTATGATTAGTTGAGTTGGGACTGTAGAACTGGGACTGTAACGTTCTAATTTACCAAAATATATGAGCACAACTCCAAAATATAATAATGATGATGGGTTGCAAAACAACTCCCAGGAAACAAGAGAATATCTTCCATTAATCCTAAACAGTGACAATATTAAAGAATCATATGCAATTGTGTATGTGGATGAATATAATAGTCTCCTATTTATATTGATTCCTCAATCATTCCTCATGAAGGCCCAGTTCTTGGTTGACATACTATTTAATAATACTATATATTGAGTTTTAAGATTCTAGATTTGGTAGTTTCTTATGGTTACTAGGGAAGATAGTTCATAGAAATAATTGAAATCATCTCATGTTCTTTGAATTATTTATTAGATGGGAGTGATATTTTATTTTTCATAATGCTTTAATTTTCATTTTTTGTATGTGTTCAATAAAAAATTTCGCGGTCTATTCAAATAGTAATGTAGTCACTTGTCATTTGTATGATTAGTTGAGTTGGGACTGTAATGTTCTACTTTACCAAAATATGTGAGCACAACTCTAAAAGATAATAATGATGATGGGTTGCAAAACAACTCCCAGGAAACAAGAGAATATCTTCCATTAATCCCAAACGGTGACAATATTAAAGAATCATATGCAATTGTGCATGTGGATGAATATAATAGTCTCCTATTTATATTGATTCCTCAATCATTCCTCATGTAGGCCCAGTTCTTGGTTGACATACTATTTAATAATACAAGTAGTCCTTTGTATTGGCTAGAGGGATCACACGAATTATGTCCATCTTGGAGATGCTTGCTATTTGGAAGACCCATTTGTATGATATTTGCAAATTGGCATTGAATGGTTGCTGTTATTTGTCATTGATGCATTCATAAGAAATCTTAATTGGTGTCAACCTTTGACAGTACTTTCATATGGTTTCTTTGTCGTTGATTGCACATATGTAACCACTCTTCACTCTTCAATCACCAAGACCTCGATCAGATCCTCATTGCTTGCTGGGAAATATGACATTCAACCGGTACCTGCCACACATAGAAATTGCTTTTTATAGGCATGCTTGAAAAAATAATCTTTCCAGAAAATGGATAACATTGAAAATACTTGAGAGATAGTTACATTACTGCAAAAGATTAGTGGTGCTTCAACCAAAATGGAAATTACATTAACTAAAATTGAGACATCATTACATAAAACACAAGTACATATTAAGAAATCGAAGATGACGTCTATAGTGAGGGACCAAACGAAGACGAACCTATTTTTAACAACTCTAACTATGAAGTGAAGTCCAAACAAGTACAATAGGTAATGAATCAAACCTAGCCACATACAATGATGAAATTTTAGTATTGACCTCTGAAATCCTTGCTAGTTCATAAAGGATAAAAGCAAATTTATTTGAAGATCTTATATGATCAATTGAATCCTAGGATCGAGATCTACGTTACATCACTCCCACAATATCATCCTCTACTTGTTATTTTTGGGATCCTTGTTGAATGTATAATGTTCTTATTGCATCAGGAATAAATTTTCCTATTGTCATGATGAACAAAAGCCTTTGAGCACTAGACAAATAACACAATGTAATGTTTCGTTACTGATAAATAGGGAATTGACTGAGGACATTTAATACCGGGAGCATATTAGAACAATTATTCAGTATTATTAAGTCATGAGTATAGTAAAGAGGGCCATCCGAGTTATTATCATAAAGCATGCAAGCCTTATTTCTTTAGTCTTAAGTCAACGAGCAATTAGAATTGATTATTATTATTGGAAGGGTAGTTGAACCAAAATGGTATCCATGATTATTATTATTGAGTTTGGTTTCTAGAGCAGCAGCATCAGGTGCAGCGACACCAAATTGGGGTTGGAGACGAAGGGCTTCAGCTAACAAGTGGTTTCAGCAGTAAAAGTTATCTGCCCTAATCACTTTCGTATAGATCATCCAGGTCTATCATCAGCTATTCATCATCTTCTTTATTCTTGGTTCGATCATCTAGCAGGCAGAGAGAGAGTTTATTGTAGGTTCACGTTTTGCTGCTGGGGAGTAGCTAGAAATCCCAGAACCATTCGCTAGAACTTAGAAACCCAGTGAAACTCCTGCATGCTTCCATCATTCTTCTCAGCAAGGGTACACCACTATATTGGGTGGTTATCATTCCATTCCTGGCACACCTGGAGCATTCACCAGCAAAAACAAGGAAGAAGAGGGCGTCATCCCTTTAACACAGATCAATTTGCTAGGGTACCTAGAAGAGTTGGAACTTCTGCATGTGTCTCCTTATCTCTCCAGAGGACCTATAGGCTATACCTGCATCACTAGCAAGTTTCAGCAGCAACAGACCATCCTTGCCTAAAAAACGTGAAGAGCAGTAGAAGAGGGACGCTTCCTCAACTGGGCATCAACTGCTGGAGAGCAGCACTATATCTTCTTTATCTTACTTGCATGGCTTGCATGCCTCCTATATATTGACGGACTATCAACACTATTATTATTGGTATGTGTACCTTCTCTCACTAAAAGTGTTTTTCCTATTATGTCTCTAGATCAACTATATTTTAGGGCCTTTTGGCACGACATTGTTTTGCATGCAAATTTTATTTATCTTTCTAGCACAATTGAAGCACCAAACCCACAAACGTATTATCAAAACACAATAGAATATTAGTTGGGATATTACATACTATTTGTTGTTGACTCATGGTTTAAGCTGAACTTCGACATAAGTTTAATATCAGTCCTTAATCCTTCTTCGAGGACACAATATCTCAAGGAGGGAGGACATAATTGTTGAGGAAATTTTTATTTGTAATTATTAGTTATGTCCGTAAAGGTCACATCCATTCAACATGACCCACCTATTCAACGCTGTATAAGCCCACACTATCGATTTGTTGTAATCATCCTTTATCATTTTATTATAGACTACAATAATATATTTTAAGTGCATCAGGTGCATCTTAAATCTTTGTGATGTGTATGTGAGATGGAGTATGAACCCTGTGGGTCCATAAAATCTTGTTGAATAATGTAGCTCGGACAGGGGTTTCCACACAAGTTCAGTGTGAACATGCCTAAAGTACTTTGAGCTAAATCTATTTTGTAATTTGCTTTCGTAATAAAGTGAAAGTTTTTTATTTAGCTGTTGAGTCTGATAAAGCATATATTTATACACTAGTTATTTAGATTAATCTCAACTGTACATCTCACTAAGAGATTAGAGTTTTAACTCAAGTTTAAAGGGAGGTCAAAAGTGATGGTTAAGTCACATTCACTCATAGACATGTTTTGTCGGAAGGTGACTTTGTTCATTAGTTCGACAAGTCTAGAGCACAGGAGAAGAGTTGTAGCGAGGAGGAAGGTAAGGAAACAATACATAAGTCTATACAGTTGTATGGAACCGTATGGATAGTTCCATACAATTGTACAAAATAGTTTGTACAGTGATATGGACAAGGTCATACATCAACCCAAAACAATCAACAAACTGTTTTTCTCGTTTCCAGTAGATATATTGTCTTGGTATGTGTGCATATTTGTTTTTTGGGAGTATCGTATAACTGTTAGTTTGACAACTTTTGGAGGTTTCCTTGTAAGCTTTGAATTATTAATGAAAAGCTAATTTGAAGAAGTAATTACATGTGTATTGTGTTTATGTTTCCATTGTTTACTTTTTAGCTATATGTTTGATTATTGCTATGTTAAGAATTTAATTTCAACAACTAAATAACATTTTCAATTGGTTGAGAGCATAAGGTCAACAATCACCTAGGGTTTGGATTTTAACATGGTATTAGAGATTCTCTAATTAATAGGATCTGAAGAGTTTACGGTAGTAGGTCAGCTACTGAAAACAGCTGTATGAACCAATTATCAAGGATTAGGACCATTAGTAAGAGGGTTTTAGAGGTCGTGCTTATCGGATCTGGGAGTTTGTGTGCATATTAGAGATGGCATTAGCTATCCTCTGGAGAGATGGCATTACCGAGCTAGGAGTTGAGGCTACCTATACCTATAGTTGAGGCAACTTATACCTATAGTTGAGGCATTAGAAGAGTGAAGAAGAAGAGAGCTGAGAGAGAGAGGGAACGAAAATCGAGGAAGAGGGCAGCTTTAGCAGGGCACAAATTTTGAGGAGGAAGCCAACACAGTTTTCGAGACAACAACATTTATGGCTGCCTGTCTGTACATGCTGTAATGTATGGTTCTGTACAGTGCACGAATTTCGAGAAGGAAAGTACGACACATATTTCGAGGGAAGTTTTTGGCATAGTTTTTGAGAAGATTTCGAGGCACGAATCCCGAGGAAAACAAGCATGCACAAATCCCGAGGTAACTGCAGCAGCACGATTTTTGAGACAGGCCGTACAATAGGCTGTCGTACAGTAGAACGTTTTTCGAGGCAGCTACAACACAAATTCTGAGTTTGATTTTTTTTTTCTTCTGTTTGGCACGGAAAATAAGACAAAAGTTTTCTCTTCCAGTTGAGATAAGTTGGTCTGAAAATTTTTGAGTTTTGCTGTAAATTTTTTTCTGAAAATAAAATCTCTCTCCTAACAGGTTTTCCCCTTGTGGGTTTTTCCTGGGCAAGTTTGCCAAAAATAACCGAGTCTGAAATTAATGGTGTGCATTTATTATTTTATTTTCTGTCATTAAAATTGAGTTTCAGTAGTGTTTTATTTGTCTGAAAATATTGTGCAATTTCCAGCCTTCTTTAAATTTGGGTTGGGCATTAAACATTGAAAATTTTGACATTGAAACCGGTGACTGAAAACTGAGAAAAACTTTCATGGTATCAGAGCAAGGTTGGGCAGAAATTAAATTTTTGCAGACACACAGTAATATCCAGAACTCGATAAATTTCTTTTGACAGTGAGCAACACCTTGTTGGAACTTGAACTTTGTAGAGATAATGGCTAGTGGACTTAGAATGGAGGATAAGCTTGATGGGGATGGGAATTTTGTCCCATGGAAAGCTAGGATATTGCTTGTGTTGGAGGAAAATGAGTTGTGGGATGAGGTCGTCAAAAACACTACAGCCAATCCTATTGTTATTCTCGCTTCCACTGATGCGGTAGCATTGGCTGCCTTCAACAAGAAAGATTAAGGCTAGAAGGATTATCCTAGATGCAGTTAAAGACCACGTGATTCCACACATTTCGAGTAAAACTCGTGCATATGAGATGTGTGGGATGCTTTGACCGGCTTGTTTCAAAGCTCAAACAAAAATAGAAAGATGGTTTTGAGGGAGAAGTTGAAAAGCATCAAGATGGTCAAAGGGGAGGTTGTGATATCTTACCTTACTAGGATCCCTCAGGTGAGAGATGAGCTTGCAGCAGTGGGGGAGGTTGTTCCTAATGCAGAGCTAGTGCGGACAACTTTGAATGGGGTTTCAAATCCTTGGGCTGTGTTTGTGGAGGCTTTGGTAGATAGGGAGAACTTACCTACATGGGACAAGATATGTGATGATTTTGTTCAGGAGGAGACTTGGAGGGGTCTTGTGCAGGGCAGTGCTTCTACTAGTAGGGAGGATGAGGAGGATGTGGCTTTGACAACAAAGGGGAAGACGAAGTTCAGGAAGGGTCCCAAGAAGGGTGGGGCCAAGCAACATGATGGGCATAAGAAGGATCTGAGCACTGTGAAGCGCTTTGCTTGTCAGAAGATGGGGCACTATGCTGGGCAGTGTCTGCAGAAGAAGAAGAAGCAGCAGGAGACAACAGCTTCAGCAGAGGTTGAGGATTTTACAGTGAGATTTGAGAGAGAGTTTTCTCTTTGCACTGGACATGTTGATAGAGAGAGAGCATCCATCATCACCAGTGCAGATGTTGATAGTGAGAGGGAGTTTTCCTTGTTGGCAGACCATTCCTACAGCGTATCCACTTCCAACACATGGTATATTGATAGTGGAGCTTCGAGCCACATGACAGGTGCTTGAGAGATGTTCTTCGAGCTTTCATAGGCAGAGATTGATGTGGAGATAGTGTTGGGAGATGACTCTGCTGTCAGAGTAGTTGGGCGTGGGACCATTACCATTCAGAGGGAGTCCATGAGTCCCATGGTTTTGAGAGATGTACTGTCTGTACTTGGGCTGAAGAAGAACTTGGTTTCTGTTTCCATGATCGAGGATCGAGGTCTTGGGGTGTCCTTCCTAGATGGACATGTGCGTGTTTTTTCCAAGACTACAGGACCATCTGCGTCCTACACCATTGGAGTCAGATGTGGGAAACTGCACAAGCTCTTGTTTCAGCCTCGACATGCCTTGGCACATAGCAGCGACAATGAGCTTTGTGAGCTGTGGCATAGGAGGATAGCTCATCTGCATCATCCAACTTTGCGTATGTTGATATTTATGGTTACAAGGTTTCCAGAGTTTAGCACAGAGCATAGTGAGGTATGCAGAGGGTGTGCTTTGGGAAAATACACCAAGGCTTCTTTTCCTAGTAGTGATAGCAGGTCAGCAGGGGTTCTTGACTTGATACATTCTGATTTGTTTGGACCTATGTCATCTGTTTCTTTAAGAGGATATGACTACTATGTGACATTCATCGATGACCATTCCAGGAAGACCTGGATCTACTTCCTGAAGAGCAAGAAATCTGAGGAGGTCTTGCAGAGGTTCCAAGAGTTCAAAGCTATTGTGGAGAACTAGACAGGGAGGAAGATACGGGCTCTCAGATCGGATAGCGGGGGTGAGTATACTTCCAGGGAGTTCGATGTATATTGCAGACATGAGGGCATTCGGAGGCAGTTGACAGTTCCATACACTCCTGAGCAGAATGGAGTGGCAGAAAGGAAGAACAGATCTATTGTTGGAGCAGCTAGAGCTATGTTACATGATCAGTCACTTCCTTCCTTCCTTTGGGCAGACGCATGCAACACAACTGTTTATCTTCAGAATAGGAGTCCCCATCGTGCCGTGGGGAACATTACACCTGAGGAGAGTTTCACAGGAAAGAAGCTTGAGGTGAGTAATTTTAGGATATTTGGTTGCCTGACTTACTCACATGTCCCTTCTGAGAAGAGGACAAAGTTTGAGCCCACAACAGAGAGAGGCATCTTTGTGGGGTATGATGAGACTTCGAAGGCCTTCGTATTTATCTTCCTTCTCAGAGGAAGGTTGTTGTGAGGAGGGAAGTGAAATTTGAGGACGAATGGGCCTTCAGGAAGTCTAGAGAGTCAGAGCAGGGAGAGCAACAGATTCCCGCACCTCAGGTAGTTTCACAGGTACCGTCAGTGTAGCAGACAGGTTCATAGGTTTCTGGGATTCGTGGACTACATAGTATCGGCACAGGTTCTCCAGTTTCAGTGGTTCAGCCAGCAGGATCTTTGGGGACAGGTTTTGGGTCTCAGGTTACAGGTTCATCGTACAGAGCTTCAAGATCATAGCGTTCACCAGTTTTTGGTACACTAGCTTCTGGTTGACAGGTTACTGGGGTTTCTACCTCTAGTAGTTCATCATATGAGGACAGACTAGTGTGGGAGCAGTCTTCAGGGAAGAAGAAGCCTAAGTGGCTTCAGGACACCTTGAAGGAAGCAAAGGAGTTTGGGACACCTAGGGAGCCAGTGAGGACTATTTAGATGTCTGACATGTTGGGTATGGCATTAGTGGTTAGTCTTTGTGATTCAAAGCCTTCTACTTTTGAGGAGGCCTCCCAGCATCATGTTTGGAGAGATGCCATGATGGATGAGTACCATTCCATCATGAAGAACGATGTTTGGGAGATAGTTTCGAGACCTGAGGGGAAGTCAGTGGTGACTTCTTGTTGGCTTTACAAGCTGAAACATGCTGCAGATGGTAGTGTGGAGAAGTACAAGGCTCGGTTTGTGGCGCGGGGTTTCTCATAGGTTGAGGGAGTTGACTATGATGAGACCTTTGCTCCGGTTGCTCGTTATACTTCGATTAGGGAATTGATTTCCATTGCTGCAGAAATGGGTTGGAAGATCCATCAGATGGATGTGAAGACTGCATTACTCAATGGAATCATACAGGAGGAGGTTTATGTTGAGTAGCCTCAGGGCTTTGAGATTCATGGCAGAGAGTCTCATGTCTGCAGGCTGAAGAAAGCCTTATATGGGCTGAAGCAAGCTCCTAGAGCTTGGTACTCTAGGATTGACTCTTACTTGCAGCGGATGGGTTTTTAGAAGAGTGAGGCAACTCCGAATCTCTATTTCATCATGGTTGGAGATGATCCGCTCATTCTTTTGTTGTATGTGGATGGCTTATTTATCACACGAGAGAGACCTATTGCAGCTTGCAAGGAAGATCTTACTTCAGAGTATGAGATGACGAACATTGGGTTGATGCACAATTTTTTGGGATTGGAGGTTTGGCAAGAGCCTAGCCATATTTTCCTGGGACAGGGAAAGTATGCTGTTGATATTCTGAGGAGATTTCAGATGGAGGATTGTAGCCCGATGTCTACACCAATGGTCACCAACTAGAAGAAGCTTCATGCTTATGAGGGAGAGTTGGTGGATCCTACACTATATCGTCAGCTCATTGGTTCATTGATGTATTTGGTCAACTCTCGGCTAGATTTGTGTTTTGCGGTGAACACTCTCAGTCAGTTCATGGTTGAGCCTAGGAGGCTCGTGCATTAGATAGCCGCAAAACACGTGTTGCGTTACTTTGCAGAGACAATGGACTATGGTCTGGACTACAGGAGATCAGATGGGATCAGATTGATTGGCTTCACAGATTCAGATGGGGCAGGTAGTGTGGCAAATTGGAAGAGCACTTCTGGATGTTGTTTCAGTTTGGACTCGGCAGCAGTGTCGTGGTTCAGTCGGAAGAAAAAGTCTATTGCTTTGAGTTCTGCAGAGGCCGAGTATATGGCAGTCAGTCATGCCAGTTGCAAGGCATTGTGGCTTCGCAAGTTGCTGGTGGATTTATTTGATCAGGAGCTGAGGCCTACATTGATTTACTATGACAATCATAATTGCATCCATCTCTCTGAGAATCCAGTTTTTCATAACCGGTCAAAGCATATTGAGATCAGGTATCATTTCATTCGAGATTATGTTCAGAGAGGAGCAGTGACATTGTAGCACATTTCCACTGATGAGCAGGTTGCAGATATTCTAACGAAATCTTTGGGGAGGGGCAAGTTTGTCTTCTTCAAAGACAAGTTGGGAGTGGTGCAGAACTCCTTCCTCGGTAAGAGGGAGTGTTGATTTTTGTACCTAGGAAAGTGTTCCCCTAGGTGACTTTTGCCTTTGTCACTTAAAAGGGGGAAATAAAGTGACCCTTGCATTAAATGACTTGAGATGAGCATTTAATTTGACTTTAGAGAATAAAGTAACTTTTTGGAAAAATTTAAGTGAGGTGAGTGAAATTAATTTTAAATGAGATTTAATGAGCATTTAATCTTATCCAGTGATCTTATCCAATCTCAACCGTTGGATTAGAAGACCCTTCACTTACCCTAGGGTTTTCACCAAAAAGGCAAGGAAAGGCAAATCACTTTCACTTTTGCTTTTTCGAGGAGAGAGTGAAGAAGAAGAGAGTCGAGAGAGAGAGGGCACGAAAAATCGAGGAAGAGCATAGCTTTAGTAGGGCACAAATTTCGAGGAGGAAGCCAACACAGTTTTCGAGACAACAACATTTATTGCTGCCTGTCCGTATAGGCCGTACTGTATAGTTCCGTTCAGTGCACGAATTTCGAGAAGGAATGTATGACACAAATTTCGAGGGAAGTTTCAGGCATAGTTTTCGATAAGATTTTTGGGCACAAATCCCGAGGCAAATAAGCAGGTACAAATATCGAGGCAACTGCAACAACACGGTTTTTGAGACAGGTCATACAACAGGCTGTTGTATAGTCCGTACAATAGCACGTTTTTTGAATCAGCGACAACAAAAATTCTGAGTTTGATTTTTTTTATTTGGCACGAAAAACGAGACATAAATTTTTTCTTCCGGTTGAGATAAGTTGGTCTGAAAATTTCTGAGTTTTGCTGTAATTGTTTTTCTGAAAATAAAATCTCTCCTAACAGGTTTTCCCCTTGTGGGTTTTTCTTGGGCAAGTTTGCCAAAAGTATTTGAGTCTAAAATTAATGGTGTGCATTTATTATTTTATTCTGTCATTTAAAGTGAGTTTCAACAGTGTTTTATTTGTCTGAAAATATTGTGCAATTTTCAGCCTTCATTAAATCTAGGTTGGGCATTAAACATTGAAAATTTTGACATTGAAACCGGTGGCTGAAAACTGAGAAAAACTTTCAGTATCTACCTTTACCTCTAATGCCTTCTTGAGAACAACTAGAATACCATGAATTTCTCATCTAGATTCATTCAAGTTGCTTGTTCCTTATTGTCACTCACCATTTAGGCTCAGGCATCCCCTTCATTGATCCACGATTCCCTTGGGTGATCCACCATTTGCCCAGGATTTCTTGCACAAGAAGAGTGTCAATGTGTTGATTTTTTTGGAGTAACTGAGGACACATGCTTTGCATGGCTTTAGTGTCGGAAGCATGCACGAGATGTCCAGACTTTACCATTTTCACCTTTCTAGAAAAGTGACTTTCATTATTTTTGGTGAAAAGTCAATTAATTAATTGGACTTTATTTTTCTAAAATGAGTTTGGAAAAATATTCCAAGATAGAATTAGGGTTTTGGAAACCTAAAGTCACAGAAGGATTATAAATGAGAAGGCATGTTGATGTTTCTAGTAACATCGAAAGATATTCTTATGTCGGCTACACAAGAAAGAATAATAACAAGCCCGGAAAAAGTTGACCCAATTAAATTGGCCCAGTTAAGTGAAAATGACCCAATCTTTAGTTCAAGTCGGCTAAGATAGGAAAAGTGACTTTTCTAGTATAAATAAAAGATAGGTGGCATCATTTGCAACACACCAATTTGCTCAAACAAGAGAAGAAGTGCGCAAATCCAATGAAACATAATCAAGGGTTCAAGAAGCATTGTGAAGACATCTTTTGGGGTTTTCTATCATTCTCTCTCTTCTTTGGGATTAGAGGTTATTCAGTATTTTTCTTGTATTATTATTCAGTAGCTAGTGTTGGGCACTAGGTTAGACATTGTTTCTTGTTGAAGCATCTTATCTAGAAAAGTTTGCTGGGTTTTTCTCATGAGAGGGTTTTCCCAAGGTAAAATTGTGTCTACTGTGAATGTGTTTCTTTCATTGATCCCTTATATGTAATAAATAAGTTAATAACATCTAACTGCTTAGAAAAATCAACATAGTATCAAAGCAGGACTAAATAGAAGCCATTACCAATGAAAAGCCAAAAACTAGGGCTTCTAGTTTTAAGCCTTTGTATTTACATATCAGGTTTGATCTTAGCATCTTTGAAATTGCCCTAGGAGTGTTAAATTATTGTAACTTCGGAAGATATTCCAAGTAGTATTGTATTCCTCCTTTGGGACAAGTCGGCCCTGACAGCTAGTGAAGTCGGCCCCACCAAGTTAGAGGTCAAGTCAACAGAAGAATATAAATAGGAGGCGTCTCCTTCTCATTTTGTACTCACTCACTCAAGCTGTTGTTAGCGAGAGAGAGAAGTAGTAGTGTGCTAGAAAGAAGGAGAAGTTGTTGTCTGAGTTTTACACTGCATTGGTTGAGTTCTATAATGAGGAAGTTTTGCGGGGTTTTCTCCCTTGTGGTTTCCCTGAGGAAAATTTCTGTGTTCTTACGTTCTTATGTTTTTGTGCATGTTCTTCTTCCAGTGATCTTCTAGTGGCTAAATGTTTTTAAGATATCATCTAAGCAATTATAAAGAAAAATCAACATGGTATCAGAGCCACCCTGAAAGGAGACACTGTACAACTAGGGTTTGTTGTTTTTAACAAATCCCTCGACAGATCAACCAGAAAAGAGGGCTCCTCCAACTCGCCTTTCAAGGGCACATCTTTCTGTGGTGACAGAATTGAATTCCAAGAACTTTTAATTTTGGACCTGATATTGCTGTCGGACAAACTAGTGTTTCAGTTTTCCCAGGGTTTCATCATCAATCTCAGAACAAGGAAGATACAATCTACCTTGCCTCGGGAGGGCGCATCTTTTCCACCTCTCAGCTCCACCTGTGATACTAGCTGCAAAATTAGGGTTTCTACTCCAAACCCTAGGACCTCAGGAAGAAGGTGAGTCAGGAGCTGCTTTCTGCAAGTAAGTATCCTTCTATCTATTTCCATTTTAGGTTCTCAGTTTTCTAAAGATGACAAAGAATACCAAGCTAGATGAAAAGCTTGAAGGGGCTGAAAACTTCAGAGCATGGAAGTACAAATTCATACTCATCCTCCAAGAGAATGATCTAGATAAATTTGTGAAAGAGGAAGTGAAAGAACCAGAAGAAGTTGAAGCTAAAACCAAGCACAAGAAAGATATGATCATAGCTGATTCAATCAAAGACAATCTGATTCCTCAAGTATCTTCCATGGAGATTCCAAAAGAAATGTTTGATGCCCTATCAGGGCTATTTGAAGGAAGAAACATTAATAGGAAGATGGCCCCGAGGAATCAACTCAAAAGTGTAAGAGCTCAGAAGTTAGAGACTATGCAATCTTACTTTACAAGAGTAGCTCAAATCAAGGATCAATTAGAATCCATTAGTGACATGGTTGAAGAAGCATAAGTTGTAATGACAACTTTGAATGGCCTTCCAAGAGATTGGGAAGCTTTCATCTGAGGAATTTGTTCGAGGAAACTAAAGAAATTCCAGAATTTATGGGAAGAATGTGTCCAAGAAGAAGAGAGAATAGCTACCAGAGAAGAAAAACTAAATGGCAATGAGGATCAAGCCTTAACTGCCCATACTAAAGGCAAAAGGAAGAGTCATGACCATCCTCCTAAGACTCGAGGGTTTAAAAGACCCAAGAGAGATTTCTTAAGCTTTGAATGCTTCAACTGTCACAAGTTAGGACACATTGCAATTAACTGTCCCATGAAAGCAGAAAGACTCAAGAAGATGAGAAGGTTTCAAGCACATGCTGCTGAAGACAAAGATCGAGAAGAAGAAGAGGAAGCAAAGAAGAATGAAGACTTCAGTGAAGAGTATGTTTTGATCTCTGCACTAACTGGATCAGTCTCACCAGGAAATGATACCTGGCTAATTGATAGTGGTGCCTCCAAGCACATGACTGGTTTCAAGGAGTCACTCTCATGCGTTGAACAAAAGGAATCTCCACACAAAGTAATGCTTGGAGATGATTCTCAATATCCCATTAAAGGGTTAGGAGAAGCATCTTATAAATTGGATTTCGGAAAGCCTATGAAAATGAAGGATGTCCTATATGTCCCAGGACTAAAGAAGAATCTTCTTTCCATTTCAGCTTTAGACAAGAAAGGCTTCAGAGTTGCCTTTGTAGATGGAAAAGTCTTCATGTGGACCAAAGGAAAAACTATCGATGATGCAATAGAGATTGGAGTTGAAGAAGGAGGTCTCTACAAACTAAAGGGACATACAGATTATGCATTAACAACCAGTACCATCAATCCAAGTGAGCTATGGCACAGAAGGCTTGCTCATGTTCACTACAAAGCTCTTCCAATTGCAAGCAAGGTGGTAACTGGTTTACTAGAAATTCAGATAAAACATGAAGGAGTGTGCAAGGGATGTGCACAAGGGAAGAATACTAAGAATCCCTTTCTGAAAAGTAATAGTAAGGAAAAAGGGACCCTAGATATTATTCACTCAGATATCCGTGGGCCAATGCAAACCACTTCATTAAGTGGATACTCTTACTATGCCTCCTTCATTGATGGCTACTCCAGAAAGACCTGGATATACTTCTTGAAAAAGAAGGATGAATTGTTTGAAAGATTCAAAGAGTTTAAAGCCCTAGTAGAAAATCTTTCTGAAAAGAAAATCAAGATTCTAAGATCAGATAATGGAGGAGAGTTTTCTTCATATGAATTCAATGAATTTTGCAAAGAGGCCGGGATTAAGAGGGAGCTCACCATTCCCTACAATCCACAATAAAATGGTGTGGCAGAGAGAAAGAACAAATCCATCATGGAAGCTGTGAAAGCTATGATACATGATCAAGATCTCCCAATGTACCTATGGGCAGAAGCAACAAGAACAACAGTATATGTTCAGAATCGAATCTCTCACAGTGCTCTTGGGAATAAAACTACAGAAGAAATGTTTTTTGGTGAAAGACCAGAGGTAAGTCATCTAAAGATTTTTGGTTGTCCTGTATACATTTATATTCCCAAGGAGAAAAGATCAAAATTAGATCCTTCAGGGAAGAAAGGATTGTTCGTAGGATATAGTGAACCGTCAAATGCCTATTGAATATATATCCTAGGGTACCGTCAAATTGAACTTAGTAGATATGTTACATTTGATGAAGATTCGGGCTTTAGAAAATCAAGAAAAGACAAGGAAGATGAAGAGGAGCATGAAACTCCCAAAACTGTTGAAAGTCCTAAAGAAGTCAGAGATGAAGAAGAAGACCCGATACCTGAAGAGCATGATATGATAGAACCCCAACTACCTGAAGATTTACCAAGTGAGCTAATCTCTCGAAAGAGAAAACCTGCCTGGGCTCGTGAAGCAATTGAAGAAGCAAAAAGACTTGCTGCTCCCGAAGGAGCCATCTGAGAAAGAAGGAAGCCAAAATCATACCCCAGTTACATGGCCTTGATGTGTGATCTAGTCGATAAAGAACCAACTTGTTTTGAAGAAGCAATAAAACAAAAGGAGTGGGCTGATGCAATGGTTGAGGAATACCAATCCATTATGAAGAATGATGTTGTGGGAAATAGTACCTAGTCCAAAGGACAAGTCAGTGGTATCCTCTAAATGGATATTCAAAACCAAACACTCAGTAGATGGAAGTATAGAAAAATATAAGGCTAGATTTGTAGCCCGAGGATTCTCCCAGAAAGAGGGAATTGATTATGAAGAGACTTTTTCCCCAGTAGCTAGATACACCTCTAGAAGAACTGTTCTTGTCTTGGCCTCCAACATGAAATGGAAGCTACATCAAATGGACGTAAAGACGACATTTCTAAATGGTGTGATTGAAGAAGAAGTTTATATCGAACAATCGCAAGGATTCGACATCAATGATCAGAAGACTCATGTATGCCGACTAAAGAAAGCATTGTATGGATTAAAGCAAGCACCCAGAGCATGGTATGGAAGGATCGATGGATTCCTAATGAGCTTAGGCTTTACTAAGAGTAAAGCAGATTCCAACCTCTACTACAAGGTTGATGAAGATGGAATTTTAATTTTGTTACGATATGTAGATGATTTGTTTTTGACGGGAGAAGATAAGTCGATTATCGAATGTAAGAAGAGGTTTGCTGCAGAATTCGAAATGAAAGACCTTGGAATGATGCACTACTTTCTAGGTCTTGAAGTATGGCAACATTCAGATGAGATTTTTCTAAATCAAGGAAAGTATACTGTTGAAATCTTAAAAAGATTTGGAATGCTAGATTGTAAAGCTATGACTACTGCAATGACTACTAGTTTGAAGCTATTGAATGATGACACCTCAGAAGTTGTTGATGCCACGCTATATAGACAGATCATTGGTTTGTTGATGTACCTCACCAATACTAGACCAGATATATGTTTTGCAGTAAACACCTTAAGTCAGTACATGGTGAATCCTAAACACATTCACCTAATTGGTGCAAAACATGTGATGAGGTATCTAAAAGGAACTTTAGATTATGGGCTTAGATATACATCTAGTGGAGAGATCAAGTTGCATGGATATGTAGACTCAGATTGGGGCGGAAGTGCCAAAGATAGGAAAAGTACATCAGGATGTTGTTTCAGTTTGGGATCTGGCATGATCTCTTGGTTCAGTAGAAAGCAGACCAGTATTGCACTTAGTACAACAGAGGCAGAATACATTGCAGCATGTTTAGCCTACAGCGAGGCAGTATGGCTTCGAAAGATGTTGTCAGGATTATTCGATGCAGAGATAGATGTCACTGATATCCTGTGTGATAATCAGAGTTGTATCAAGATGACAGAGAATCCCGTATTTCATGATAAGTCGAAACACATTGAGATCAAATATCATTTCATTCGGGATATGGTTCACCAGGGAGCTGTAAAGCTCAAGTATGTTCCCACTGAGGAACAAGTAGCAGATGTGTTGACTAAGCCTCTGGCTCGTGTAAAGTTTGATACTTTTGAGACAAGCTTGGCCTGGTCCGAAAGGACCTCTCTCGAAAGAGAGAGTGGCAGTAGATGTTGGATGCAGTGGTGTGTAGGTCAGTCTAGGGGAGGGTACGTCTGGCTAGGCTTGTTTGGCCCAAAAGGGTTAGTAATCCAGACTAAAGACCTGTTGATCCTAGGGGGATTAGTATGTCTGGCTAGGCTTGTTAGGCCCGAAAGGGTTAGTAAGCCAGACAAGGCTTGTTTGGTCCCTAGGGAGATCCATCTATCTAACTAGGCTTGTTTGGCTCGAAAGAGTTAGTAAGTTAGACAAAATGCCCGAAAGGATCTACTAGATAACTCACCGTGATGTTGCTCCGAAGAAGATGAAGGGCAAGATGTATCCTCAGTATTGCTATACTGATTGTTGATGACTGATGAGATGCTTGATAATTGCTGCGGATACTGTTAGTAGTTGATGATTGTTGATTACTGAAAGGCTTGATGATTGGTGCAGTATTGCTATACTGCTAAGATGTTGATGATTGATGTCATGCTTGATGATTATTTGATATGATGGCGGTTGTCAATAATTATTATGTTGCTGTTATTATTGAGATGTCTATTTGCTTCTTGATCAGTGATTGATTGAGTCCGTATCAGTAATGATACATTGATGATTATAGCTACATATTACTTCAGTATTCTTATACTGATGATGATATCGATGTACCGACATCTCTATGCTGATTATGCAGATAATGCTCTAGCATTAGTTATTGTTGAGTCTTCAACACTAACAAGCTGACGATGATTGTTGATGTTGTCAATATCCTTACACAGATATTGCAGGAAATAAAATTAAAGATGATGCCTAAGTATTCTCATACTGATCTAATAGAAGACGATCCAGTACTCATACTGACGATACAGGCAGACGTTGATTCAGTATTCACATACTGATGTTTCAAGAAGAAGGTCCAAAAGTTGATTCAAGTAGAAGACAAATAAAAGATGTTCGAAAGTGTACGAAAGACAAAGACTACAAGAAGAAGATCCAGAGGATGGCTAAGTAGAAGACAAATAGAAGATGTTCAAGAATGTACGAAAGACGAAGACTACAAGAAGGAGATCCAGAAGATGATTCCATAAAAGACAAACATAAGATGTCCAAGAACATATAGAAGATGTCCAAGAACATACAGAAGATGTTCTAGCTGAGATCGATGATGAAGATGTTAGACAAATGTTGCAAAACTTCCTATGACATATAGAGTCTCACCGGCCAGTTGTACAGTTGTAATAGCTGATGTTGAATACCTTCCTAGTTAAGAGGGAGTGTTAATTTATTGTAACTTCGGAAGATATTCCAAGTAGTATTGTATTCCTCCTTTGGGAGATGAGTTTGGTCTTGTCAATGTCATTGAAAGAAGCAATGTAAATCTCCGAATGTAAGTCGGGCCATTAGTACCCAAGTGTCATTATAATAAATGCTAACAAGTCGGCCCTGACAGCTAGTGAAGTTGGCCCCACCAAGTTAGAGGTCAAGTCAATAAAAGAATATAAATAGGAGGCACCCCCTTTTCATTTTGTACTCACTCACTCAAGATGTTCTTAGCGAGAGAGAAAAGTAGTAGTGCACTAGAAAGAAGGAGTTGTTGTCTGAGTTTTACACTGCATTGGTTAAGTTCTATACTGAGGAAGTTTTGCGGGGTGTTCTCCCCTGTGGTTTCCTCGAGGAAAATCTCTTTGTGTTATTGTGTTCTTATGTTTTTGTGCATGTTGTTCTTTCAGTGATCTTCTAGTGGCTAATTGTTTTTAAGATATCATCTAAGCAATTATAAAGAAAAATCAACAAGGAGGACGCACCTATATGTGGAAACAGATCCCAGATCTGAGAAATTTCAGTTTTGACCTATTTACTTTAGGAGTCAGGAATCTAGGGTTTCCAGTTTTGAGCTGCTCTGTCCACATAACTAACTGAAAATGAGTTCTTTCCAACTCACCCTAAGAGGGCGCATCTATCTGTGGAGTCAGATCTCACTTTTGGCAAACTTCAATTTTGATCTACCTTCTGCTAGGGTTTCTAGGTGAAATCTCAGTATTGAAAAAATGACAACCATTCTAAGAGTTGAGGATAGATTGGATGGAGTAGAAAACTTCATATCTTGGAAGCATATGATACTTCTCAGTCTAGAAGTGAATGATTTCTTAAATTATGTCAAAGAGGTTATTCCAGAACCAAAAGAAGAAGAGGCTGAAACAACGTACAAGAAGAATATGGTTAAAGCAAAAAGAATTCTATTTGATTCAATCAAGGACCACTTATCTCTCATGTGTCGGAATTGAATACTCTTAAGGAAATGTTTGAGGCCTTGACAAGATTATATGAAAGTGAGAATACTAGTAGAAAGTTATTGTTAAGACATCAGTTAAGGAATGTGATGATGGACAAGTTAGAGACATTGTCCACCTACTTTAGAAGGGCCTCTCAAATCAAGGACCAACTAGCATCTATTGGAGATCCTGTAGAAGAGAAAGAGCTCGTGTTGACAACATTGAATGGCTTTCCATCTTCTTGGGATGTGTTTGTTCAAGGTGTTTGTGCAAGGAAAAAGCTACCCAAGTTTGATAAGCTATGGATAGATTGTACTCAAGAAGAAGCAAGGTTGATCTCCAAAATGCAGAAGATGAATGATGAATAAAATCAAGCACTTGCAACTCATGCAAGGAAAGGAAAATGTAGAAAGTTTACTAAGAATTCCAATAGAAGATCGGTATCAGAAAACAAGAAGGATATTTCCAAGATCAGATGTTACAACTATAACCAGTTCAGACACTTTGCAAAAAATTGCATTCAAGAGAACAAAAAGAGGAAACATCATGCAAATGCAACAGATATGGATGAGTCTCCATTACATAAGAAGACTAAGGAGACATCAGTTGAAAAATTTGTCCTTTAAAGGGAGTAGTGTTAGGTTAGCAGATAGTGGTGTTTCTAAGCACCTGGCATGTTACCGAAATTCTTCTGAGAGAACTTGGAAACAATTCCAAGCATAAAGTTAAAGAGTAGGAAAATCCTCCTACTAGCTAGATTCAGGTGAAGCAGATGATATACTTTGCAAAGAATGCCAAGGGATCTCTCTAAACTATGAAGGTAGCTCCAAAGTGATCTTGGATTGTATCCAAAAGACATGAGGACCAAGGATGAAGACTTCAACAAGTTTCGAGCTCGATGAAGAAGAAGATCAAGGTCTTCAGAATCAGACAATGAAGTAGAGTATGCTTCCAAAAACTCCAGTGATTTCTGCAAGGAGGCAGAGATAAGAAAGGAGTGTACAAAACACATGAAAGATAAGTATTTGTACTTCCATTTGAGTTATTCCTTAAATTCTTGAATATTTTTGAAGGATATTGTTTATAACAGTTATATGTAGATCGATGATACAGTTTCTTTTATGCATTTATATATGACTGAGATTGATGAGTACTAGGCTCATGTAGTGAATATTATGTATATGTTGAGTAAGTAGCCTATAGTGTTGCACAACATCCCATGAGCGCTTGATGGAGCTAGTCTAAGATGAAACTTTTTTGCTAACATGTTGATAGCAGTGCACGCTCTTGATAATATGTTCTGGTGGAGATGGAAGGCATCCAGATAGTCACCATGTGTGTTTTGGGATATGGATGGGTGTTGAGCTAAAGCATTGAATGATTACATAACTATGTGAACTATGCCATTGTCATTGCATTTACTTGATTGATTAGTATGCAATGTTGCTGACTATCTCACTAAATTTGACTTGTAGGAAAGACCATATGCTATGGTCCACAAAAGAAGGATGAAGAGACTTCTTCTGAAGAACAAGTGATGGATGTGAAGTCAACCAGGTTACAAATCTCGTTGATATTCAATGTTCAAGGAGTAGGATGCTCAGAATCAAGAGGCTTATAGGAGCATGACTCATAAGCTCAAGTTCCAGATCATATAACATGATGGCTTCCGTGAAAAGGGTCAACTACAATGGATGTGATGATTGTTCAGCAATGATATCAGTGATATGTGGACCCATGACCCACAGGGTCAGAAGATCTCATATGGAGATTGACGGTTGGGAGCAGGAGGCTCCAACGAATGATTGGTCTCTCTACTACAGATGTTCATCCTTCCAATGATCATGAGGAGTTTGCACCACAATCCTAGAGGATGTCTGGAGTGGTGTCCATTGACCTCGAGAGCAAGAGGCTCATATCGGTAGACCCATTTGATGGGAAATGCCACAGATGGATATATAGAAGATCAACAATAGAGAAGGCTGAAAGTCACTCTACTGCAAGACATCTAGATGTAGGGAATGCAAGATTTTCAGATGTAGAGAATGCGAGATGTTCAGATCCAAAGGAAGCATGATGCTGATACACAGAAGGAGCATATGACAAAATTCAAGAATCATGGCATGATTCTTGATATTAGAGGTGTGGCAAAAACCAGATGAGATATTCCTCAATCAAGGAAAATACACAGTAGAGATCCAGAAGAAATTCGGGATGATGGATTCAAAGTCCATGGCCACACATATGATGACAAATCTGAAGCTATTGTGTGATTCTTCTTCAGATTTGGAGAATCTCACTAACATTTGAGTAGATCCTAGATGTACCTGCTTAGCACCAGGCCAGACATATGCCTTGCAGTGAGTACATGGTAGAGTTTAGACACGTACAACAAAGCATGTGTTGAGGTACCTACATGGTATGGTTGTATATAGACTTAGATATGTCTCAGACAGAGAAATAAGATACAAGGATATATGGACTCTGACTAGTGCAGTGGACGAGAAAGAGCTCATCGGGTATGTTGCTCCAATTTGAGATCAATTATGATATCTTGGTTTACCAAGAGAGTAGTTGTCAGGTGCACTCTGTACAACAAAGGCAGAGCATATTGTAGCTAGTATTACAAGATGAAATGCAACAAGGATTTAGAAGGTTCTTAATCGGTTATATCCGAGACATAGTACAAAAGGAAGCATTGCAACTCCAGTACATATCCATGGATGAGCAGATTACTGATATACTTACTAAGCCTCTGTCTAAAGTAAAGTTTGAGTACTTTAGGGACAAGCTTGGTGTAGTATAGACTGACTTCTCTCATTTAGAGGGAGTATTGATGTTTCTTAATGGGCAGCGACAGGAAGATAATTCCCCCACTGGTTAGTGATGTGGGACGTGACTCAGTCATGTTCCCCACTAGTAAGCCATGCAGTGGTACATGACTTAGACATCGGTTAGCCATACAGTGGTATATGGCTCAGATTAGCTATACAGTGGTACATGGCTCAGATAAACCATGCAACAGATAAGCCATTCAATAGTACATAGCTCAGATTACTCATGCAAGAATACCTGACTTAGATATCAATTAGTCATGGTACATGACCTAGACAGCCAGGGGCTACAGTATAGACAACTAGGGGCTGTTGTATCTCATGTAGACTGCACCCACATGAGTAGAGTTATAGTCAGGATTGTTGGGGAGCAGTCAAAGGCTATCAGTAGACCTCATATGACTATCAGGTAATAGTCAAAGTCACTGAGACTATTAGATACTCGAGTGAGTTATAGTTAGGACTGTCGGGGAGAAGTCAACCTCTTGGAGAGTTCAGATAGCCATATATTTGGCTAATGGGGCACAGTGGGACAACGAAGAAGAATGAAGCCACTTTGGAAGTGGTCATGCCTTGGAGAACATCACGGATGATGGCAAGCTCATAGAGAACTTCTCTAGACTATAAAAGATTCCAGAAGTCAACAAGCAAAAAGGCAGTGTTGAAGATCGTGACCAGAAGAATACCTTCCTCGCTAAGAGGGAATCTTGATGTTTCTAGTATCATCCAAAGATATTCTTATGTCAGATGCACAAGAAAGAATAATAACAAGCCCAGGACAAATCGAGCCAGTTAAATGGTCAAGTCAACCCAGTTAAGTGAAAATGACCCAGTCACTAGGTCAAGTCGGCCCAGATAGGAAAAGTGGATTTTCCAGTATAAATAGAAGAGAGGTGGCCTCATTTGCAACACACCAATTCACTCAGGCAAGAGAAGAAGTGCGTAGATCCAAGGAAGCATAGTCAAGGGTTCAAGAAGCATTGTGAAGACATCTTTTGGGGTTTTCTATCTTTCTCTCTCATCTTTGGTCTCAGAGATTATTTTGTATCTTTCTTGTATTATTAGTCAGTAACTAGTGCTGGGCACTAGGTTAGACATTGTATCTTGTTGAAGAATCTTATCTACTGAAGTTTGCTGGCTTTTTCCCATGAGAGAGTTTTCCTAGGGTAAAATTGTGTCTACTGTGAATGTGTTTCTTTCAGTGATCCTTTAGATGCATTTAGTTTATGTTTATGTAGTAAATAAGTTAATAACACCCAATTGCTAAGAAAAATCGACAAGGAAAGGGGTAAAGAAGAAAGGTGATTGACACATTCACTCATTCAGATATTGATTTAGAGGGAGCAAATATTTTTGAGCAGCCAAGAACGAAGAACTAGGGAACGAATTCCAAGATAGAGGGTGCACTTCCTTAGTCATGAGGATAGAGAGGAGGGCACAAATTTTGTGGCAGCTTTGAGGGTTGACATCAATAGGTTTTTCAGCAGTAGAAAGAGGGTGCACACATTCCTAGACAGCAGTACAATGGACCGTATAATTGCCAAAATTTGGAGCAGATGTGTGGGTTGAGACACTTACCAAGGCACATTAATTGCAGTTGTTTTGCTGTATGGGATTGGCCAACAGATTTGGAACAAATCCCAAGGCACCAGGTTCCCTTTATCTGTGAAATTTCTACTGTAATGATTTCCTATTTCTTTTTTGGCACGATTATCAAGAAAGCTTTGTTGTGCTAGTTTTCGCAGATTGGGTTTTTAGGTTAAAAAATTGTATTTATGGTGTGATAGGTTTCTTGTTCCTCTATGAATGTATTGCTGTTCATAAAATCGGATCTAAGAATTTCTTATTGGATTCTGTGCTTGCATGCGTCTCAGTTTTATTTCCATGCAATCTGAGTTATTTATTTTATTGGAAGTTGCAATCAGTTTATAAGCCTTAAGAAAATTAACATGGTATTGCAACACTATCTTCTGAAAGAAAGCAAGACAATTTCCATAGTGATCTACAATTTGTTTTGATCTAGAGGGTTTGAAACACAAGTTATCAGATTTATAGGGACACAATGACAGGTATTAGATTTGAAGATCGGTTGGAGGGTGCAACTAACTTTAGCCCCTGGAAGGAGAGGATTACTCTGTTGTTGGAAGAGCATGAGTTGTAGGACTTTGTCAAAGCACTTGTTACTCTTCCTACAGATCCAACAGACTTGGCCGCTTACAACAAGAGAAAGGTAAAGGCCAAGAGAATTCTTCTAGATGCTGTGAAGGATCACATGATTCTGCATGTGACCGGAAAGACGCATGCTTATTGGTAGCTCCGTAAAGACTTGATCTCGTAATCTGAAAGGAAGGATTGTCTGAGTACCACAGATGTGTTGTCCATGACCCATAATTCCGAAAGGAAAGGATCTAAGAAACCGGATTCGTCCTCTACCCCCCTCGTGTCCCGTGGGGAACGAATCGGACACGATTCGTGTCCGACACGAGGCCGATTCGACCTTCGGTCGAATCCTAAATCGGGACACGAACTCCCCAACGAATCGGACACGAACTTCCATCGTGTCCCGAAAATCGGACACGTACCCAAAAAACAGGACACGTAACCGGCCGAAAAAAACAGCCGTGTTCACTTAAATTCAAATTTTTGTCTTTCTATTTGTCATTTGGAAGGAAGCAATTGATTGAGAGTGAGTTTTATGTGCAGGTGAAGGAGTTTTGAAGGAGATTTGAAGGCTATCCATTGTTTCCAAGCGGTTCCAAGTGCATTCCGGCGGATTTGTGGAGAGGATTGCAAGCTCAACCATCACACAAGAAAAGGAATGTCTCAATCAGCTAGGGAAGGAGGTAGGGGTCAAAGGAAAGGGAGAAATGCACCATCTAGGGCCTCCCCTCCTATTCCATCAAGCACAACCAGTTCTCCTCCTCCGTCAAGTGCTCCATCGGCTGCTAGTGGAGCTCATCCTCCATATAACCCTGTTTTAGCAAGACTACAAGCCCAAGAAAAAAAATACCCTTTGTGGAAGTATGTGACAAGGAAAGATGGGCCCGGGGCAAAGCTTGGTGGGGGAGGCAATGTGTCTTGGAGATGCAATTTTTGCAACCATGAGTTCATGAGCACATATTTCCGGGTTAAGGGCCATTTCCTTCTTGTGGGATTTTTTCATGCAAAGCGGTGACTGCTAACCAAAGGAGGGATATGGAAAGAGAGGATAATGTTGGCTTAGGGAAGGTGGCAGCAGCAAGCAAGAAAAAAGAGGATGATCCTCTTCCATTTTTGAGGAAGCCCTCTAGCACCAAGACTCGATTTCCACCTAGCATTCATGGGCGTGGAGATACTTATCAAACAAGAAAGAGGCAATCTACAGGTGGTCCAATGGATAGGATTTTCCAACAAGAGGCGCGAGAAGAGGTAGACCTTACCATTGCATTTTTCTTCTACCTCAACTTCATCTCATTCAATGTCGCACAGTCACCATTGTATTTTGAGATGGTTCGAACTATCTTGGAACGAGCTCCAAGTGGTTATGTGCCTCCTGGTTCAGAGAAGCTTAGAACCACATTGTTGGTTAAAGCAAAGAAGGAGGTGAATAAAATCCTTGAGCCAATTAGAGCAACATGGCCCTCATCTGGAGTGAGTATTGTTTCTGATGGATGGACGGATCCCGCACGCCATCCACTCATCAATTTC
>LPNX010938181.1:72744-151320 GCA_001517045.1 Pseudotsuga menziesii
AGTATATATATATATTTTTTAAATATATGTATATAAAATGTATCGTATGTGTCCTGATTCCGGGGGTCACCGTGTCCGTGTTGGACTCTCGTATTTTCGTGTCCTTCGTGTCCCGTGTCCCCGTGTTAGGTGACTTAGGAAAGGATCAACAGTGTTTCCCATGATCTCGTGATCCTGAAAGGAAAGGATCACTAGTGTTGTCCATGGTTCCGCAGTTCCGAAAGGAAGGATCATGTTGGTTGCTGATACACTTGGCTCTTTCTGTTGTCAGAGATGATGTTACTCCAGCCTTAAGCTGTTGATGATGATGTTGTTATAAATATCACATGTTGTTGTTGTTATTTCAACTTTATGTTGATGAGGCAACCTCGTGTTGTCGTTGTCGTTGTTATTCCAGCTTTATGCTAATGAGCCAGCCTGGGGCTATCATTGTTAGTGATGTATCAGTTTTTATACTGAAGATGTTGATACTTCAACTCTGTACTGAAGATGATGATGATTTTCTAACAATTCTATGTTGATGCAAATGATGATGATGCTCCAGCTCCATGATGCAGGTGATGATCCAGTTCCATGTTGCATATGATGATGCTCCAACTCCATGCTGCATATGATGATGTTCCAATAGATGATGATGATGCTCCAGGTCCATGGTGCAGGTGATGATCTGGTTCCATGCTGCAGATGATGATGCTCCAACACCATGTTGCATATGATAATGTTCCAGCAGATGATGATGCTCCAGCTCCATGCTGCAGGTGATGATCCACTTCCATGCTGCAGATGATGATACTCCAACTCCATGCTGCATATGGCGATGTTCCAATAGATGATGATGGTCCAACACCATGTTGCAGGTTATGATCCAGTTTCATGTTGTAGATGGTGATGCTTCAACTCCATGCTGTAGATGGTGATGCTTCAGCTCCATGCTGCATATGATGATGTTCTAGTTCCATGTTGCAGATGATGATGCTCTAGTTCCATGCTACAGATGATGATACTCCAGCTTTGTGCTGTAGATGATGATGTTCTTCAAAACTTCCGATGATCTATAGATGTACCATACAATGTTCCAAAAGATGATGTTGATGATGCCTCCTCCCTCCTTCCGATGATGTTGTGTAGAGCCACACCAGTTGTTGTTGTTGTTTTCAGTAGAATACCCTTCGTTTTAAGGGGGAGTGTTAAAATAATGTAACTTCGAAGAATATTCTACTTGTACTTTACATTATTATTATTCCTCCTTTGGGAGATGTCACTAATGTAAAAGGTCATATAAAAGTTATGAGGTAAACCCTCTGTTGTAAGTTGGGTCAATAGTACCCATAAAATATTAACATAATTATTATTATGAGTTTACCTAGGTAGGTCGGCCCTATTAGTTGGATAGGTTGGCCTAGTTAGGGTAAGATGTCTTTTGGGAAATTAGTATAAATAGGGAGGCGCCCTCCCTCATTTATACACACTCACTCACTCATGTATTGCACAGGAGAGAGAATGAAGGAAGGACAGAGGAGGAGGACAAGTGTCTTTGGTATTTTGGCTCTTATGCCTGGGGTTTGGTCTCACTCTCTCTTATGAGACCTTGTTCTTTGGTCATTGCATTTTGGTAATCTATATTTAGGATGTTTTGCTGGGTTTTTCCTTTCTGGGTTTCCAAGGGTAAATTGATGTGTACCTTGTGATTGTGTTTCTTTTAGTTATCCTCTTTATGCTGTTATTGTGAAAATGTATTAAATGCTTATCAAGTTAGGAGTTAAGCTATAACAACATATAAAACTTAACATTTTCATGCTTGGATGCTTTAAAGTTGGAAAGTAAAATTGTTGCAATTCTTTTGTGTATCTTATGAGACCTTGTTCTTTGGTCATTGCATTTTGGTAATCTATATTTAGGATGTTTTGCTGGGTTTTTCCTTTCTGGGTTTCCCAGGGTAAATTGATGTGTACCTTGTGATTGTGGTTCTATTAGTTACCCTCTTTATGCTGTTATTGTGAAAATGTATTAAATGCTTATCAAGTTAGGAGTTAAGCTATAACAACATATACAACTTAACATTTTCATGCTTGGATGCTTTAAAGTTGGAAAGTAAAATTGTTGCAATTCTTTTGTGTATCTTGTGCAAATTATTTTCGTCAAACAAGCATTTGTTTATTGTAAGATTTAAGCCCAATAGATAAGGCACTGGTATAGTTATTAATTTGATTATTTCATTCTTTAGCATTATTTGGTGGAGTTTCAAGTAGGTTTGACTGTCATCAATTTATTTGTTGCATATTGCATGATTGCTTGTCATTCAACTCCTTAGACAACTTAAATAAAATTTAACTCCTAAAATCAATCCTAATAAAATCTTAAGAAACTTAGTAAATAAGGACTACCCCCGTTGGCCCCTTTAAGAGTTGGGCCTAAACAGAGGAGTTGGGAATCGAGGTGACAGTGGATCCTTGACTTGTAGCTTGCTCCCAAGAACACGTTGAGTGGGTTGGAGACTTCTCCATGTTAGGAGGTGTGTATTAGGCGGCAACACAACGACCCAATTGACTTTTCTTTCTTTGTTGAAAGGGGCTACTGGACTGGAGATTTTCTAGAAGATTATAAATAATCACACTTCTACAAGGTTTTATTTTTTTAGTAATAACACGAGTCCATTTTTCTTTGAGGATGATAAAAAACATTCAATTGGAAATCATCAAGTGCACCCACTTACAGCTGAAAGATCTCAATTATGTACCATTTTTAATTTCAATGTCATGTACAATTTTTAATGTCAATGTCGTGCAAATTTTGTGTTTTCTGGTTGCATTTGATTGCAATTGCAGCATTTCTATAATTGGAGCTCATAATGCCATGGTCATCTCAATAAATGGGCAGAATCTGCTCTATATACAAGATATAAATAGCAATTTCCATCTTTATAAGTGTCTTCAATCTCATGGCTGTCCAATTTTCTGTGCAGAAAAGGCAGGAAGATGCTATTGCTTCTCAAATTTGCTTTCCAAGCTTAGAGGTAGGTATAGAATTTATATATAATATGGTGCCTTGCAGATTTTTTCTTCAGTTGTATATATAATTATTCAATTTCATTTTTCAGTTATGGTAATGTCTAAAGTGTAAAAACTGTGGTCTATTGTGGGAACACATTTCGATCTAAATCCACCCATTTTGCAAGCTGAGAGCATGTTGTTTTTGCATATTTAATGTTGATTTCCAGCACTGTATGTACTTTCAAGGTTCACAGCTAATCCCCATGAATTAAACCTCCCAAATTGATCTTCAAAATATTATGGATATGGATCTAAGTCTCACAGCTAAAATTGTAGAGGCTTCTGAAGAGGTACTTATTAAGTTATTTCTTTAAAGAACACAAAATGGCATTTATAACAATTTGGAATTGCCAGATAAGTAAATATAACTATTTCAAGGTTTGATCTGAATATTAGCAGAACTGCATCAAAATGAGTTAAGTGCAAAAACTGACATTTGTGTACATTGAGACGAAACATTATTATTTTGGCCAAACACTGACACCTATGTTCAAGATCTTGCTCCCTCTCTCATGCAAACATTGACACCTATGCCTACTCTCTTGTGAGGTAATAAGAACCTGAGTGTTTGTGTGCTCAATTATGAGTTTTCTAAATTTGTTCGTATGGTTAATATTTCACTTTCTGATTTGATGTGGCAGGATTCCATGTCAGTTCGCTGGAGTACTCTGCCTAAAAAAACAACTAAGCTCTATTTTGCTCTAAGAAGTGCGTGCCTCACTCAGTTTGTTTTGTCTTGCCTTTATATAGGCACTGAATTTATTCAAATTTTGATTCATTATTTAATATTTATATATCTCTTGCTGATTGGTGTTTGCTGCTTCTTTAAAATATTAGACTTGTGGAGTTCTAATCACCTAACATGCTGAAGACTACTCTTCTCTGCATTTTGTTGTAACCAAAAATAGTGTAACAGCTTTGCATGGGATGTGTTTTAACCTGCATTGTATATGCCCTAACATACTTCAGATGTTACAAATATAGCAATGGTAACATAATATTTAACCCACCACCTTTAGATCACAGCTGAAATGTGTCAAAACATTGACACAATACCATGCTAGCTCTCATGTTGAGGACTGCTATAGCTAAGGGAATAAGGTCATTAACACAACTTGTATTCTTGGCTTGGAAATCACCTAGAGCTTGCATGCGTTTACCGCCAGACTACTTCCACAACAAAAGTGTAATAGAGCACTTAGCAGCAGATGAATCCACTCCTCAAAAGAACTATATGAAAAGTGTAGGGAAAATGCTCACACTCAATCCAGCAAATTGTACATCTCTTGTCTGATAAAATTCAATGAGATTCTTTCCTTCAAGATAGGTATTTCATCACAATTATCACTGCAGTCACATTGGACTCATTAGTCAATAACATATAAAGTATGTTGGACATTGGGTTCAACGCTCCCTGTGAGTTTCGTGACATGGACTAATTGCCTCCCAAGATCCTAACTCTGGCGATTGTGGCGGAGATTAACACCTGTGGGTTTTGGTCTAACGACAATCGTGAGCCCAACAAATTATTTCCACTAGCTTTCAAACATGGGACTCGATGCATGTCTTGGCAAGAGCTGCAAGCCACTTGACAGAGATATTCTCCAAGGTCTTCAATCAGTCCTCTGTTAGATTTTGACAGTTTATTCAATATGATCTAGGATCTTATCTGAGAGAATAACATGCACAACAATAATCACAAGAGACGAGACAAAGATTTTTCCTCGGGGAAACCATAAAGGAGAAAACCTCGTAACTTCCTCAGAGATAGAATGAGCACCAGTAGCAAAAGTAAAACCCAAAAGTATAAAGATGATTTTCGACAGCTTTTCTCTCTCCCTTGTGTGAGCTTGTCCTCTCTCTCTCATGCGCACTTGATGAGTGTGTGTGTGTGTTAAAATAGAGAGTCACTCTCTCTATTTAAATTTTATACCTATTTTCCACTTGACTTTTTTTCCTACTGGGCAGACTTCTCTAGGAGTGTCTAATAACCCACTTACCACTTATTTCTGGGGACTAATGCCTCGACATACAAAGGAGGGTTAACCTCAATGACTGTACATGACTCAAGTACAATGATGACTCTCTCGATCGGAGGAATGAACATCTTCGTTGGAGGTACAATAATAAAATACAAATACAATATAAAATATACAAGTGAATATCTTTCGAAGTTACAATTACATTAACACTCCCTCTTAACTAGGAAGGTATTTTCTTGACACAGACATCAATACATATAGGCACAAGTCTTCAACGTTGGATCATCATCGTCACTGCTGCTGCTGTTCTCATCATCTCGATCAAATGGTGCTATTTCTCGAATCTACTTGTCATAGGAAGTTCTACAGAGCCAGCCCTTTTTCATGCTAGATGTAGGCCTAGCCTCCATGTAGGTCTTCAAATCATCAAGTAGGTATAGCTCAGGACTTATTGCCTTGCAAAACCTAAAGGATCTCCCAGGACTGATTATATGCCTTTGCAAAACCTGAAGGAGCATCCCAAGACTGATTATATGCCTCTGCAAAACCTGAAGGATCTCCCAGGACCGATTATATGCCTCTGCAAAACCTGAAGGAGCATCCTAGGACTGATTATATGCCTCTGCAAAACCTGAAGGATCTCCCAGGACTGATTATATGCCTTTGCAAAACTTGAAGGAGCATCCCAGGACTGATTACATGCCTCTGCAAAACCTGAAGGATCTCCCAGGATTGATTATATGCCTCTGCAAAATTTGAAGGGGCATCCCAGGACTGATTATATGCCTCTGCAAAACCTGAATACCCTACTATCGTCTCATCGTCTTCAGATGATCTGATCGTCACTCGGAGCACAACCCAGATGCACACATCTCAACCACAACTCTTACATCTATAGCATGGGAGGACAGACCTACCGCCATGCGAGAATGGCTCTCGTGCATCTGCGTCTCCAGACCCATCACCCCCCCTTGAGAGGAACCTCGATATGAAGTACACCAAGCTTCTATCTGAAGTATTCAAACTTCACTCTTGCTAATGGCTTAGTCAACAGGTCGACTATCTGCTCGTTCGTCGCAACATACTGGAGCTTCACTGCTCCTCTCTGCACCATATCCCTGATATAATGGTACTTGATCCCAATGTGTTGCGACTTCTCATGGAACACTGGATTCTCAGACAACTTCACACAACCCTGGCTGTCACAGAAGATACAAGTCGCCTCTAACTGGAGATCAAACAAATCAGGCAGTAGCTTCCTAAGCCATACTGCCTCACAACCAGTTGAACAAGCTGCGAGATATTCTGCTTTGGTTGTACTAAGTGCCACGCAGGACTGCTTCCTGCTAAACCAAGAGATCACACCTGATTCCATACTGAACCAACACCTCGAAGTGCTCTTCGTATCTACGACACTGCCAACCCAGTCCGAATCAACATAACCCTGCAGGTTAACCTTTTGATTCGCGTCATATCTGAGCCCATAATCAATTGTACCTTTTAGGTACCTCAATATATGCTTTGCAGTGACTAGGTGAACTTGTCTTGGATCCATTAGGAACTGGCTCAATGTGTTCACAACAAAGCATATGTCTGGTCTTGTGTTTGTCAGGTACATCAATGATACAATCATCTGACGATATATCGTGGCATCAACTAACTCTGATGAAGCATAGCAAAGTAGCTTCAAGTTCGATGCCATGGGTGTAGCTATTGCCTTGTAGTCTATCATCCCAAATCTCTTTAGGATCTCTATTGTATACTTTCCTTGACCAAGGAAGACTCCATCTGCACTTTGCCATACCTCCATACCTAGAAAATAATGCATCATGCCCAAGTCCTTCATCTCGAACTCAGCAGTAAGCTTCCTCTTTGTATCTGTAATCAACCCATCCTCACCTGTCACAAATAGGTCATCTACATACAGTAGGAGTATCATGGGGTTCCCTTCCTCAACCTTGTAGTAAAGGTTGGAGTTTGCTTTACTCTTGGTAAAGCCCAAATTAGTCAGGAAATTGTCCATCTTGTTGTACCATGTCCTGGGCGCCTGTTTTAATCCGTACAAAGCTTTCTTTAATTTGCACACATGAGTCTTCCTGTCATGTGTCTCAAATTCGAGTGGCTGCTCCACATACACTTCCTCTTCCACTACACCATTCAAGAATGCTGTCTTGACATCCATATAGTGTATCTTCCATTTCATCACTGCAGCCAGAGAAAGTATTGTTTTGATGGAAGTGTATCTGGCTACAGGTGCAAAAGTCTCCTCATAATCTATCCCTTATTTCCGAGAGAAGCCACGTGCCACAAATCTCGCTTTATATTTCTCTATGCTGCCATCTGCAGCATGCTTGATCTTGTAGATCCACTTGGAAGTCACAACAGACTTCCCTTCTGGTCTCGGGACCACATCCCAGACATCATTCTTCATGATCGACTGGTACTCCTCGATCATGGCATCCTTCCATTCTTTCTTTTCTGCCACTTCTTCATAGTTGGAAGGTTCTTTGTCAATGATGTCGCACAATAGGGATACATAACTTGAGTATGGCCTAGGTCTCTTGCTTTCTCTGTGCATTCTTTCTGGATCGCCATATCTCTCTGCATCTAGAATAGCCTCTCGTACCCATGCTGGTTTCCTCTTGTGAGAATTCTTCTCACGGGGTGGATCTCCAGGTTCCTAAGGTTCTTCTATTTCTCGATCTCCTTTTGGAGTTGCTTCATTCATTTTTGTAGGTCGGATCCTGGTTACTTCTGGTTCTTCTATGTCTTCAATAGGTAGTTTTCTGGATTTGTTGTATGCTGAGTCTTCGTCAAATGTCACGTCCCTACTGATATAGATCTTCTTGTAACCTGGAAAGTATATTCTGTAACCTTTCGAGTTTTCACTATATCCCACAAATATGCCCTTCTTTCCTGAAGGGTCTAACTTCGTTCTTTTCTCCTTCGGAATGTGTATGTACATCGGGCAGCCAAATATTCTGAGGTGGCTGACTTCTGGTTTCTCATCGGAGAAAGCTTCTTCTGGTGTCTTGTTGTCTAGTATTCTGTTGAATTATTGTAACTTCGAAGAATATTCTAAATATATTTTGTGGTCCTCGATGTTCGTATCGGGAGAATTACTTGTATTACTTTGTACCTCGATGTTCCTATCGGGAGAATTACCAAAAGTCACGAGGAAGTCCCCTCTGTTGTAAGTCGGGTCATTAGTACCTCAGTTGTGGTTACTCGAGCGTACATAACTAAATTAGGATTACTCGAGCCTACATAACTAAGTCTAATATTAAGTGAATGAAAGAATATAAATAGAGGTGTGGCACTCCTCATTTGAGACACACACACTCACTTGTGTAGCGCATGAGAGAGAGAGAGAGAGAAAGAGTTGTTGCTGGAGAAGGAGGATCAGTCTTTTGGGTTTTACCTTTTATCTTTTTGGGGCATCTATATTGCGGAAGCTTTTGCTGGGTTTTTCCCTTTAGGGTTTTCCTAGGATAAATCTGTGTTGTTCTTGTGATACTGTTTCTTTCAGTGATCCTGTCTGTATGCTTTTGTTATGAAATTGAAGTTAAATGCTGTTAATCTAGCTTAGCATATGGAATTTTAACATGGTATCAGAGCTAGCCTGAATAAGACAGCGTTCACAAGGTGAAAAAGCCCTCTCTCTCTCTCCCCGGAAGAAATTAGGGTGTGGGAAAAATTTTGATTTTCGGAAAACTACGTGCATAGAAAGTTGCGCTCTCCCAGAGCGCATCTATTGAGCCTGGAATCGAGGTTTTTGGGTGAGTGAGTCTCCGTGAAATTCAAACCCTAGTTTGACTGCTGCACCCGAAAACTGCAGAACCAAAAAACAGTTGGAAGCTGCAAAAGCTGAATCTCGCAAGTCTGATTTGGAAGGTGAATACTTGAGATCTCCAAAAACCAAGCACACCAATCAACTCGCCTTAGTCAAGCGCATCTCCTGGTAAGTTCAGTTTCTCATTCCGCAAAATTTCAATTTTTTGTCAAGATGGCCCCAAGCACTAAGCTTGAGGACAAGCTAGAAGGCATAGAGAATTTTCGAGTATGGAAATACAGGATTGGTCTCATTCTCCAAGAGAATGATCTTGATAAGTATATCAAAGAAGAAGTTGCAGAACCTGAAGAAGCAGAAGCTAAGGAGAAGCACAAGAAGGATATGATTAGGGCACAAAGGATTATTGTTGACTCTATCAAGGATCACTTGATCCCTCGAGTGTCATCCAAGAAGTCTCCAAAAGAAATGTATGATGCCCTATCCAGAATGTATGAAGGTAGAAACATCAAGAAAAAGATGAATCTAAGAGCTCAACTGAAGAGCACCAAGATGAGTCATGGAGAATCCATCCAAGACTACTTCACAAGGGTTTCTCAGATCAAAGAACAACTAGAAGCCATTGGAGACAAACTTGATGAAGATGAGATGGTTATGAATGCTCTCAATGGTCTCACTAGACCTTGGGGATCATTCATCTAGATGATGTGTGCCAGGAAGGAAAGCATGAAGTTTGCTGTTGTATGGGAAGACTGCATTCAAGAGGAGACTAGAGTGACAAATAGAGAAGCCCTACTAAAGGAGGATGATCAAGCCCTAGCCACTCATACCAAAAGAAGAAGAAGTCAACCCAACTTCAAGAAGGGAAACAAGAGGGAGTATCAACCTCCCAGGAAGTTCTAGAAGACAAGAGAAAGTCTCCCTGATAGGGACTACTCCGACTTTCATTGTTTTCATTGTGATAAGATAGGACACATTGCCAGAAATTGTCCTATGAAGAGACAAGAATATAAGAAGAAGATCAACAAAAACAAATGACATCATGCTCATCTAGCTGAAGATGAGGGTGAAGAAGAAGAAGAGGAAGGACCTCCAAGCAAGCAAGCAAGAGAAGAAGATGCATAAGAGTATGTATTATTCTTAGCACTCTCCGGATTTATAACACCTGGAGAAGATACTTGGCTTATTGATAGTGGTGCTTCAAAGCACATGATGGGACAAAAGAAGACTCTATCAAGACTTGAAGAAAAGAACTCTCCTCAGAAAGTATCTATAGGAGATGACTATCAATATCCGATCAAAGGAATTGGGGAAGCAAGCTACAAGCTTGATTCAGGAAATCCCCTGAAGATGAAAGAAGTACTATATGTACCAGGTCTGAAGAAGAATTTACTTTCTATCTCATCTTTAGATAAGAAAGGATTCAGAGTTGCATTCATAGATGGCCAAGTACTCATGTGCCCCAAAGGGAAGAATATTGAAGATGCAGTTATCATTGGTGAAGAAGGAGGCTTGTATAAACTCAAGGGAGATTCAGAAACAACCCTTGTTCATGAGTCCACTGATCCTAGTGAACTATGGCATAGAAGGCTTGCTCACATAAATTACAAAGCACTACCGCATGTGAACAAAGTAGTGACGGGATTACCAGACATGAAGATCAAACATGAAGGCATTTGCAAAGGATGTGCGAAAGGAAAGAACACCAAGAATCCATTTCCGAAGAGCGAAACAAAAACAAAAGGTACGCTAGAATTGATTCATTCAGATGTGTGTGGTCCAATGTCCTCCACATCTTTAAGTGGTTTCGAATATTATATTACCTTTATTGATGACTATCCAAGAAAGACATGGATCTACTTCTTGAAAGCAAAGAGCGAAGTGTTTGAGAAATTTAAGGAATTCAAAGCCTTGATAGAGAATCTTTCAGGCAAGAGAATCAAGACACTCCGATTAGACAATGGCAAAGAGTATACTTCAAAAGAGTTTGAAGCCTTCTGTAAAGATACTGGAATCAAGAGGGAACTAACCACCCCCTAGAATCCTCCAGAAAGAACAGAACCATCATGGAGGCAGTGAAGACAATAATTTATGATCAAGATCTTCCAATGCATCTATGGGTAGAAGCAACGAGAACTGCTGTCTACGTACAGAATAGAATATCTCAAAGTGCTCTTGGATTCAAGACTCCAGAAGAGATGTTCACGGGAAAGAAGCCTGAGGTAAGTCATCTCAAGATATTTGTTGTCTTGTATATGTTCATAAACCAAAAGAGAAAAGAACCAAGTTGGACCCTTCCGGAAAGAAGAGAATATTTGTTGGATACTGTGAAGTGTCCAAAGCATTCAGAATTTACATTCCTAGATTCCATCACATGGAAATCAATAGAGATGTAACATTTGATGAAGAAGCAGCTCTCAATAGATCTAGAAAATGTCAACATGAAGAAGTATATGAGAAAGATGTACCCTCCAGAAATATCGAGAATACATCCCTCCCTGAAGATGAAGTACCTGAAGAGCATGATATGACAAAACCACAAGAACCTCCTACAATGGAGATGTCACGGAAGAGAAAGCCTGCTTGGGCAAGAGAAATTATACACGAAGCAGAAAGATATGGAGCTCCTGAAGGCTCCACAAGGATAAGCAAGAAGCCCAAGCCATTTTCCAGCGATGTGGCTTTGATGTGTGATCTGGTGGATTAAGAACCCACAAACTACGAAGAAGTGGTACAGAAGAAAGAATGGGTAGAAGCAATGACTGAAGAATACAAGTCAATAATGAAGAATGATGTATGGGATATAGTACCCAAACCAGAAAGAAAGAGTATAGTATCCTCCAAATGGATCTACAAGATAAAACATGTAGCTGACGGAAGTATCGAAAAATATAAAGCAAGATTTGTGGCCAGAGGTTTCTCTCAGAAAGAGGGAATTGATTATGAAGAGATATTTGCTCCAGTAGCACGATATACTTCAATTAGAACTATCATGGCACTTGCATCCATGATGAAATGGGACTTACACCAGATGGATGTGAAGACAACCTTCCTGAATGGTGTGATTGAAGAAGAAGTATACATAGAACAACCACACGGATTTGAAGTTGAAGACAGGAAGACTCATGTATGCAAGTTGAAGAAGGGCCTGTATGGCCTGAAGCAAGCTCCCAGAGCTTGGTATGGAAAGATAGATAGTTTCTTGACAAGCATGGGCTTTGCCAAGAGTAAAGCCAATCTTAACCTTTACTTCATGGTTATAGAAGACGAACCTGTCATACTATTACTATATATAGATGATTTATTTCTGAGAGGGAATGAGAAACAGATTGTGGAAAGCAAGAAGAAACTCGCTGAGGAATTTGAGATGAAAGACCTTGGGTTAATGCATTATTTCCTAGGTCTGGAAGTATGGCAAAGTTCAGAAGGAATCTTTCTCAACCAGGGAAAGTATGCAGTGGAGATATTGAAAAGATTTGATATGTTGGAATGCAAAGCCATGGCCACACCCATGGATTCCAACCTGAAGTTGTTAGCTGATGACTCGTCAGAGTTAGTGGATGTGACTTAATACAGACAGATTATTGGGTCATTGATGTATCTAACAAATACAAGACCAGACATTTGTTTTGCTGTGAACACCTTGAGTTAGTACCTAGTTCAACCTAGACGTGTTCACTTAATAACTGCAAAACATGTGATGAGATATCTGAAAGGGACTATAGACTTTGGTCTATACTACGATGAAAGCCATGAGTACAGACTGTATGGCTATATAGATGCAGATTGGGCTGGAAGTGTATTAGACAGGAAAAGCACATCAGGTGGATGTTATAGGCTGGGATCTGCTATGATTTCATGGTTTAGCAGGAAACAGTCCAGTTTTTCTCTTAGCATGGCTGAAGCAAAATATATAGCAGCTTGCTCTGCTAGTTGTGAAGCCATATGGCTTCGGAAGCTGATATCAGGTTTATTCAACCTGGAGTTGGATACTACCGTGATTCTATGTGATAACCAAAGTTATATAAAGATGACAGAGAACCCAGTGTTCAACGATAGATCGAAGCACATAGAAATCCGGTATTTCTACATTCGAGATATGATGCAGAAGGGAGCCATAAAGCTCCAGTATGTGAGTACTGATGAACAAGTTGTTGATGTGTTGATGAAGGCTCTGTCCCGAATAAAGTTCGATTACTTTCGAGACAAGCTTCGTGTTGTTCGGAAAGACCTTTCTCGAAAGGGGGAGCAATGATGTTGCAGTGGGATTGTATCATCCCTGGACACTTGTCCTAAAGTGATCCGGTGACTTCGGTCCTCGAGAATGCAGAGGGATTGTATCATCCCGGGACATCTATCCAGAACAGATCTAGTGACTTCAATCCTCGAGAATGAAGAGGGATTGTATCATCCCGGGACATCTGTCCAGAACGGATCTGGTGACTTCGGTCCTCGAGAATGTGGTGGGATTGTATCATCCTTGAACTTCGGTTTAGAACGGATCTGGTGACTTCGGTCCTCGAGAATGTGGTGGGATCATCCCTGAACTTCGGTTCAGAACGGATCTGGTGACTTCGGTACTCGAGAATGTGGTAGGATTGTATCATCCTTGAACTTCGGTTCAGAATGGATTCGGTGACTTTGGTACTCGAGAATGTGGTAGGATTGTATTATCCTTGAACTTTTGTTCAGAACGGATCTGATGACTTTGGTACTCGAGAACGTGGTAGGATTGCATCATCCTTTGACTTAGTCCTAAAGTGATACAGAGTTATTATCCCGTAATTGAATCCGGTAACTTCGGTTGTTGAGAATGTGGTGGGATTGCATCATCCCTGGGCTTTAACTCCAAAAGTGATTCGAAGACTTTTGTCTTCGTATTGTGGATTGCAGTTGTTGATGATGATGATGTTATTGATCGAAAGATCAGAGTGTGATGATGATGATGTTATTGATTGAAAGATCAGAGTATGATGATGATGATGTTACTGATTGAAAGATCAGAGTATGATGATGATGATGATGATGCTGATCGAAAGATCAAAGTGTTGATGATGATGTTGCTGATCGAAAGGTCAAAGTGCTGATGATGATGTTGTCGATCGAGCGGTCAAAGTGTTGCTGCTGCTGAAGTTTGAAGATGAAGACTATATGTTGAAGATGATGAAAAGCTTCCAATGATTTATAGATGTGTCACCCTGATGATGATGTTGATGATGCCCTCCTCCTATTTTTATTGTTGTTGATGTTGTTGTATAATACCCTTCTCGTTAAGGGGGAGTCTTGAATTATTGTAACTTCGCAGAATATTCTAAATATATTTTGTGGTCCTTGATGTTCCTATCGGGAGAATTACTTGTATTACTTTGTACCTCGATGTTCCTATCGGGAGAATTACCAAAAGTCATGAGGAAGTCCCCTCCGTTGTAAGTCGGGTCATTAGTACCCTAGTTGTGGTTACTTTAGCCTACATAATTGAATTAGGATTACTCGAGCCTACATAACTGGGCTAATATTAAGTGAACGGAAGAATATAAATAGAGGTGTGGCGCTCGTCATTTGAGACACACTCACTCACTTGTGTAGTGCATGAGAGAGAGAGAGAAAGAGCTGTAGCTAGAGGAGGATCAGTCTTTTGGGTTTTACCTTTCATCTTTTTGGGGCATCTATATTGAGGAAGCTTTTGCTGGGTTTTTCCCAGGATAAATCTGTGTTGTTCTTGTGATACTGTTTCTTTCAGTGATCCTGTCTATATGCTTTTGTTATGAAATTGAAGTTAAATGCTGTTAATTTAGCTTAGCATATGGAATTTTAACATATTCTATGTGGAGTACAATTTGGTACATACATGACTGTTCTTGCAGCTTCTGCCCATAAATGCATAGGAAGATCTTGATCATGAAGCATTGCTCTTGCTGCTTCCATAATCGTTCTATTCTTTCTTTCTGCAACTCCATTTTGTTGTGGATTGTATGGAGTGGTGTTGAGGCCTGGAAAATCGCAGGTAACAACAGTTAGGGATTCTCCCCAGTAAACGTTCCCAACTAGCCCGTTACTGTTTGGTATGGGGAATCCGTCCGGTTTACGGTCCGACTACCGTAGGTCAAGTAACAAAAATAAAGGGTTTTACCGGTTATGGCCCGGTCCACTGTGTATGTTTTTATTTTTTTGTATTTAAGTATGAGATGCAAGTGCCTATCTAAAAATGCAGATTGATAGAGAATACGAAGAGCGGTCACAATGTGATGCGCAGGTTCTTACCTCTCGTCTTAACTCTCTCGCATCTAAACCACACACAGCAAGAAAAAACTAAAACTAACTATCTAACCTATCCCTAGGGAGCAAGATTATTATTCATCAATGAGTAATGTATTTTGTGCATGCATTAAGAAAAATCACAGATAGCTGTTACTTATCTCAAAACACATGAACATTTATAGATATATGAACAACTAGATAGCTAATTGTTTATGAACAACATTCATTACTCACAGTGGAAATTTCATAGAATAAACTAGAGCGCATTCATAACAAGAACATAGGTTCAAAGAGTTAGAATGATCTCACAGTTGATGGATAACAACTGAAAACGAAATAGTTCACATTCAACAAATCCATAGCACAACATTTGAAACCTTCCACAAAGCTTTCTCCAACAGGAAACTTGTAATTTCTTTATGCAAAAGGAAATAGTTCTTCTTACATCATACTCTCACAAATCTATCTGGGAAAAAGTCCTTTATTCCCTCTAATTCTCCTATAGTTATACAAAACGGGAAAACCTTTGGGTTGCCCCCCCCTGGGTGACCTTTGGGCTCCCCCAACCGTTTAATCTCACAATCTTTGTCCTTTTGTGAGTGCTCATGATTCATACAATACGTTACATTTCAGATTGAGACTTATGAGTACTTCATAAAAAGGGACCAGCTCGGTAACTGATGAACCTTTTCCAAGCCTGGGCCTTTGCTGCTATCGATTCTGCTTTGTCTTTTGTATATGTCTTCTTTGAAGCAGCAATCATCAAATTGGGTCTGAAAATTCCTCTAGGTCTGTCTGCAATTAAAACAAAAACTCATCATCAATCCGGACTGCATTCAAGATCATCTAACTTTCAATAAAACGTAAACCATACTATCAATAAAAATAAGCATCAAATGTGAAGCCCGGTACCGCGTTTTCATCACGAAACCTTAACTTGATAAAAAATAGAAAACCTCCGTCGCCCAAGAAATATGGTAAAAGCTCACAAAAACGGCGGGAAATCCTTACCGCCGGGAAAAACTAAGCATCGGGTTGACAAACTCCTCACCGGCGGGTGGAAGCATTATAGCATCGGATGATCAGTTCACTAAGCCACCGCAACGTCGAAAACCATAAAGACTACGGCTTTCGCGGAAAAATAAAACGTCGGCGAAATGAAACACAAAAAACTGTCGTACAGGCATCGGAGAACGGAACCACTACCCATAATGCGTCGGCAGAAAAGTTCATTACGCAGCCGCTGCGACGGGAGATGGACGGACTAAAAGTTCCGCAGTCAACATAAAACATCGGCGGTCGGCAACGAGGAACTAGCTAGGAAAGCATTGGCAGATAAACCAACTAAACATCGGAAAGATAACGTACTACACAGCCGCAACGACGGGAAACAATCAGCCTACGACTTCCGCAGTCAACAGAAAACGTCGGTGATCGGAAACTTTAATAACTACGGATCAGTGAGTTTGACACTAAGCATCTTCGCAGTAGCGGTGAGATAAACAACAAAGCCTCCGAAAGGGTGGCGTCGCTTGAGACTAGAACTCCGACACTCAGCCAAAACATTCCGATAGCGAAAATAAAGCACCGCAAAGTAAAAAGTTGGTCAATAAAATCAAGGCATCGGCGAAAAAAACAGAACTTACCATCGGGACGTTCATTATTTAGCTTCCGCAACGGCGGCTGCGTAGAGAACTACGGCCCCGATTCACTGTTCGAAAAACCAAATCAAAAAAAGTTAAGTTCTAAAAAACTTTCGGTTGGGCAGTGATAGAAATAGTTTGTTTCACCTTTGAAACAACGGTGGCAAAGAGAACTAAAGTTTCGATTCCAACATAATAGACTCCTTATAGCAATGAAGGAAATCATTCAGATGAAAGGACATCATTTTCTAATAAACTTTAAACTCCACAGTCCAAAGTATTGGCAGACAAAAGCAGTTTTCCGAAAAGCATGAAAACAACTGACCTCACTTTAACTTTTAACAATCCAAATTTGTAGCAGAGGGAAAACGAAAACAAAGTTCAGCAATCCAAACAATCCCAGGCAAAATGAAATTAAAAGGAGGGTCCAAAATTTAAAAAATTCGGGAAAATAGTTGCAGCTGCAACAAGTGGTCAACTCCCTCTTAATCTTTGAATCTCTGCATAATTCCTTGAATTCTTCTGATGTGAATTCTTTGCCATTGTCTTATCGAAAGGTCTTGATTTTCTTTTCCTTGTGATTCTCCATCAGGGCTTTGAATTCCTTAAATTTGCTGAATACTTCATCTTTGCTCTTCAAGAAATATATCTAGGTATTCCTATAAAATCAGCATTGAAAAAAACATAATATACATACCCACTCAATGAACTGGATGACATTGGACCGCATACAATCAGAGTGGATGACTTCCAAGATTCCTTTTTCTTTGCTCTCGCTACTTGGAAATGTCTTCTTTATGTTCTTTCCCTTCACACATACTTTGTAGATGCCTTCATGCTTTGTATGGATTTCAGGAAGACCGTTGACTGCTTTGCTTGCAAGTGGTACTGGTCTATAGTGCACATGCGCAAGCCTTTTGTGCCATAATTCACTTGCCTCCATGGAGTCATGGACCAAGGCTTGTTCGGGTTGGCCCTTCTGTTTGTAGAAGCCTCCCTCTTGCTCTCCAATCACTATTGCATCATCTATGGTCTTTCCTTTTGGCCATATGATGGCCATCAATAAATGCAACCCTCATACCTTTTGCATCCAATGCAGATATGGAGAGAAGATTCTGCTTGAGTCTTGGTACATATAGAACATCCTTCATCTTCAAAGATTTTTCAGAGTTCAGCTTGTAAGAGGCTTCACCACTTTCTTTTATAGGATATTGATAGTCATCCCCAAGTTTCACCTTGTGGGGTGACTCATGTTCAGATAGATTTACAAAGGATTCTTTAAATCTTGTCATATGCTTGGAAGCCTCACTATCTACAAGCCAATCATTGCTGCCATATGAAAAAGTACCTGTGGGAGTTGAAATCAAAACATATTCTTCCTTGCTTGAAGAATCTTCACTGTCTCCTCTGGTTCTCTTCCTGGGAGGTTCATCATTCTTTGTTGTGTGAGCATGATGTCTTTTGTTGTTTTTCTTTTTTTTGTTCTTGGGACAATCTTTGGAATAATGTCCCTTCTCATCACAAGTATAGCATCTAACATTAGATAAATCTCATCTGGTTCTTCTGAAGTTATCTCTCTAATTCTGGTGGTGGTGTTTTTCCTTCTTGTGATGAGAGCGTTCCTTCTTAGTATTCTTGGTGTGTGATGTGAGAGCTTGGTCTTCATTTCCCATCTTTTCTTCTTGAGCTACAAGTCGAGCTTCTTCTTGCGAACATTCCTCCCACAGCCTACTGAAAGTGATTAACTTCCTTCTAGCACAAATTCCTTGAATAAAGGAGTCCCATGACCTAGGGAGACCATTCAAGGTGGTCATCACAACTTCTCCATTTTCTATGTCTTCTCCCACAGCTTCAAGTTGTTCCTTGTTTTGAGAGACCCTTGTAAAGTATGACTGTATGGTCTCTGCATTCTGAATCTTTACATTCTTCAACTGATTTCGCAAGGTCATCTTTCGATTTATATTCTTTCCTTCAAATAACTTAGTTAAGGAATCAAACATCTCTTTAGGTGTCTTTAAGGAAGACACATGGGGTATAAGGTGATCCTTGATAGAATCAACAGTAATCGTCTTGGCCTTAACCAAGTTATTCTTGTGTAAGGCTTTAGCCTCATCTCCCTTTGGGACTGGAACCTCTTCATTTATGTAGGTGTCCAATTCATTCTTTTCAAGGACTAGTGAAATCCTATACTTCCATGCTCGAAAATTATCAGCTCTTTCAAACTTATCCTCAAGCTTGGTGTGGTGAGACATCTTTAATGAGAATCTCAAATGGAAATACAAAAGATTTAGATCTTACCACTTGAGATGCTAGGGGATGGATCTGGAGCTGGTCTTCTGCAGTGCTCGTTTTTTGGTCCGGGGTCAAATTAGGGTTTGACTTTCTCGAAGTTTCACCCAACCAAAAATTTCGATCTTGGTCTCTACATTTTAATTTTGAGGAGGAGAACAATCTTATGCTGGGTCCACTCTAAAATTCCACTTCTGTGAAAAGCTCTAATTTCCCATAGTAGTGACAGGCCAAAAACTGAAAATGGCCGAAATCAGATTCTTTTTCGACAGGAAGATGCACCCTTCTTAGGAGAGTTAGCCTAGCTTCCTTTCCTTGATGATCTGTGGAGGGAGACCCAAAAATTAAGAAGCCCTAGCTTCTGCAGCTGCATTATACCTTCTTCTCAGTTTGGTTTTGATACCATGTTATAGTTTTATAGTTTATTCAATATGATCTAGGATCTTATCTGAGAGAATAACATGCACAACAATAATCACAAGAGACAAGAGACACAAAATTTTTTCCTCGGGCAAACCATAAAGGAGAAAACCCCGTAACTTCCTCAGAGATAGAATGAGCACCAGTAGCAAAAGTAAAACCCAAAAGTATAAAGATGATCTTCGCCAACTTCTCTCTCTCCCTTGTGCGAGCTTGTCCTCTCTCTCTCATGCGCACTTGATGAGTGCGTGTGTGTTAAAATAGAGAGTCACTCTCTCTATTTATACCTATTTTCCACTTGACTTTTTCTCCTATTGGGCTGACTTCTCTAAGAGAGTCTAATAACCAACTTACCACTTATTTCTGCGGACTAATGCCTCGACATACAAAGGAGGGTTAACCTCAATGACTTGACATGACTCAAGTACAATGATGGCTCTCTCAATCGGAGGAATGAACATCTCCGTCGGAGGTACAATAATAAAATACAAATACAATATAAATATACACGTGAATATCTTTCGAAGTGACAATTACATTAACATCCTCCACTGTACTGCAGACAGTAGGACCCTATATTTAACATAGTGTTTCAATAGGCTTAGGTTATATAATAGAAAATGGACATCCTTTCTATCCGTTCACAACATAACTTTGTTTAATTTATACTTTATTTATTTGTGTATCATTATGTCCAGTACCATCCCTTCATACAAGAATTTAAAGTTTAAGGAAATACATATTTTGCAACCTATCTTAAATAAACAAGCATTGAAGAAATTGCACACTCTTTTTCACGCACCTGGGGCGAAAGCACAATAGAAATCTTCAGGCTGCTAAGTGCGTCCTTGGGGTCAAGTCTCGAGCTAGGTGCTGTCACCTGATCCTGACTCCTCTGTTTAGGCCACTCCCAACGGAGCCAAGGGGGGTAGTCCCTACGAAAGAGTTTCTAGGGCTCTTGGAGTTTATTAGTTATGGATGAATTGATTGTTAGGAGTTGTTTAGATTCTTAGAATCAAATTACTGAATCAAGACATTTGCAAATATGAAAAAGTACTTCAACAACATATAATCATAACGTCAACAGATAAAATATTCAACAACAACAATACACTGATAATAAGCAAATAAAGAGTATTGTTGTGAATGTGGATCAGTGCCAATGGAGTCAGAATAGAATGGTGCTGCTGAAAGATTAAAGTATTTTGCAAATATGTCTTGGTTTGTTTTAAAATAAATGTGGATTAAACAGGGGGGAAGAGGACTCCAGATATACATGATGGTACAAGGAGTATGTCCAAAACTCTTATCTGATGTGGTTCCACGCGAAGAATATGTGGGCTAGATCAGAGTCTCTGGGACGTCTCCAACACTACACCAACGAGGGTGTAGCTTGACGGTATCTCGAGGTCACTATCCTGTTGTTCCTGCTTCCTTTGTGAACTTTCTCCACAATGGATTAAATCGAGGCGTTGGATTTTTGCCTTGGGAGATTTATTGGGATGCGAACTGAATTAAACTAGTTACCTGGCTTCCTTTCTGATACAACTACTTTGGCTTGGACAAACCGCAGATGGTGTAGAGCATACGGGAAGGAAGGCCTTGGTTAATTTTAAGGATTTTAGTGCAGTAATTATCTTGATTATTAGATCTAAGAATCTCTTTCCAGGTCTTAAGACCGTACTCGAGAGAGCAAGGATATTAGTTTCAAGAGACAAATGCAAAACTTAAAACAAAAAGCAAAACAAAAATAAATTATGAGACTAATTAGTACGGCAAGGAATATCTTTTCCCCAAACGAGCAAGCTCCTTTGGGTAATTCGGTAGATCAATGTCGGGTTAGTGTTACTTTCCAAAACCAAATAGAATAAAGATGCTTAAAAGAAAAAGAACAACAAGGACTATACTAAAGACTATACAAATAAAGATTGATTGCGTTATTGTGAAGTAAATCAAACAGAAAGCTAAACTTAATCTAAAGACTTGCAAAAAAGTAAACAATCACACAATGAGCAGATACATGCTTCCCCCAAATGGGGGAAGGGGGTTGTGGGAGCCGTAATCCCACTTGCTTTTTTTTAACTTTATTACAATACGATTTTTATGAATGGGGCTGCCTTTTGATCTTGGAAAGTGATAAAAAAAGGCTTACAAAGCTTGCTAGAGAAGGGGAATGAGAAAGGGGGGATTTTGGATGCTCCGGATGACCAAAAATAAGAAAATTCAGCATTAACTCCTCTTTTTCCTCTGACCTGCTAAAAACCAACGAGCTAATGATTGATAAATTAGTAGGTTAGTTGATAAAATACACTAAAAGTTTACACTTAGTACTTTTGCAAAGATAGAACTATTATGCTACTTAAAGTACCAACTAGATCCAAGCTTTTAAATGTAAAATTGAAACACTTCTTAGATCTAGAAATGAAAGCAAGTAAAACGATAATGATTAGCCTTATGGATTTGATTTTAACTTGCAAAAATAATGTAACTGAGAAAGAGTTGTAGTTTTGAAGAGAGAAGAGAAAGCAGTTGCTCAAGTTCGAATCTTTTGGAAAGCTTGGAGTTTGAAGGTGAGCCAAAGAGTGTTTTAAACCGAATCCAAGAGAAGGAGATGCAACTTAGCTCAACCTTTCACTTGGGATAATGATTTGCAAACAAATGCTATCACACTTGCAACAAATATTTTAGATCTGGTACTTTTCACGATTAGAAATCCAAAAAAGCATGAGCTACAATTTAATAAAACATTCCTTCTTAAATCGCTAAGAGTAAAAAAGTAAGTAAATAAGTTGACAACTGCAAATATTTACTCTACGTGCTTTAAGATAACCTTCTAAGCTAGATCGATTATGAGAAATAAAACATGACAGAAATGCAGCAATATCACCTCATCCACCAAGAATATGCACTCACAGAGTCAGACTTTATAAGCCTCCAAAGCCTTCAACTTTATTCAAATAGCATAAGCAAAATAATACATGAGAGCAGAGGTTCCTTGCTTCCGTCCCGAATGAGGAAGAAGGCCTCGCTTTTATAGAGTTAACAAACCCCTAGGGGTGCACCAAACAACTGCTAGAGAAGGAGTCACTAACGTGAGCATCATTGATTGAAAAGGGGGATTGGTTGGAGTTCAAGTGAAGTTAACTTCAAAAAGGAGGTGCCACATCTCCATATGGAGATGCGTCCCCACCTACACTTCCACCAACCTATTCCTCGCGTGCCAAATAATCCCATGTGTGAGCATGTGAAAGAGGGCTGTATGAGCTTGGGTCTTCACGAATCTTGGCGATTTGATCCCCATTGTGGAGGCGCCACATTTCCATAAGGATATGCGCCCCCACTAAACTTCAACCATCCACTCCTAAGTTGCCACATCATTTGAGATGCGATCTTTATTCCTTTACTCGCACACGAGATTTGGAGAGGGGCGTATTACCAAAGTTTGGTATATTCGCTAGCTCATAAAATACAATAAATAATGATGATTTATCCTAAGTTTTACTCGCCTACCACATAATACTATTCACCACCCTTTCCAAGTCATTTGACTTTAGTGTCAATTTGCCATTTTTTTGCATTTTTTGGGCATTTTGTTGCATTAATATAGAAATAATGTCATATGGAACAAAATAGTCACTTGGAGCATGAGAAAAGTGGGTCTCGAGGTAAAGGAGGTGCTCTGAGCTTGAAACCAAGTCCATCAACACCAAAAAAGGACTTTGGATCGCATATTTATTACATTTTGAATTTTTTTATTTAAACCATTAAAAATGGCCTAAAATTGTGGAAAAAAATATTTTTTCGGAAATTAAAAAAAACCTAAGGGGGACCTAGTACATGTTCATAATGACTCAAAACCATGTCTAACACGCTCATATACATCGACACATGAACTTTAACAACCTCCTAAGGCCTAACCACCAAGACGACCATTCCAACTTTGGAGGAGCGGTGAAAAAATCGAAAATTATACATTGCTTATTGAACATTGCATAATTGACAAAGGAAAAAACACCTTGAAATGATCGGATTGATGCCCAATTCCTAGGAAGTCAAGTCCTTTACAAAAGGTTTGTTGTGTTAGAACATTTATTACAACGTCCCCAAGGGATATGAACATGCATTTATTAAAAAAGATGGGACAACACTTGGTCCTGATGTAACCATGAACTTCTGAGCACCGAGTAAGAATAATTGATTTGTTCTAAGCCTTGGTGGCTCACTGGAGATCCCCTAAGTACAACTTAGGTGATAACAGAATGCGCAAGGTCAAGTTTTGTTATGTTTGCAGTGATGGTACATTTTACAAGTGTCATGGGGCCTCAATAACATAGTTTTTTCACAATTTGGGATGCTATGGAGCTGGAGGGAAAGAGAGATCAGTTGACTAGTACACTCCATTAGGGCTTGTAGTCTCATTATGAGCACCCAACCCCTATTCCATCTCATCACATTCCATCCATATACGCTCTAAGTGCTCCCATCTTCTGTATCATCCATGTAGCTTAGGTTGGAATATACACCCCCCTATAACCACTTGTTTTACGAATAAAACAAGCTTGTATAGTCATATGAGTCAGAACTACTCTACTATGATCTAGGGTGTCTTGTAGGTGAAAATCCTTGAAATGTTGAAAAGCTAGATTAAATCAGACTGAAGTTACACTAGGGACAACGAGATGCAGAAATATGGACTTACTTGAAGGTGTATATGTTCCCTAGTTAGAAAATCCTAATTGACCGATCTTTGAGGGACTGACTTGTTGATTTATATGTGAGTCCATTTATAGGACCTTACCATGTGTCACAAGGTTTTTTGACCGGGATAACCTCATTGATTGGTGTTGACGATAGCTTGACGTTTTTGAAGTTGACCTTTTTAGTTAAGTACTTATCCACTTTAACTCTATTTGGTCTGTAATTCAATGACATTGCCATTACCATCACCACTATAAGTATTATTTTCATTGGTTGTTTGTTATCAATTTCTAGAATGATAGGTTTAACAAGTTTTGATTCACAATTGTATAAATCTTTGGTTTGCAAACATATCCTTGTTGAGATCATAATATAGTGGATCTACGGTGAAATCTCCAATAAATCCTAATCTAGCCATGCACAAAATACAACAAAAATGAAACTACACTTAAATGATGAACACAAGAGATAGTTATAATACCCAAGCACATGAACAAGAGAAGTGCACTTTTATTTTAGGCCTTTATCAAACAATAGCTGAGTGAATGAACTACAAATGAGGGGTGTGCTTTATTTATACACCTCGATTAGGTTGCTAGCCCCAAGAGGGTGACTAGCCCAACCTAGTCAAATATGGAAAAATACAATAAATTAGGTTAATTACCCATTTGTAGTCTCAACAAAGCCACCAGTACAACAAATAGGAGGATCGATACATGGCCTTAAGTGAAGATTAACCATAACCTCAACACCCCTCAAGCTGAAAGAGGGCCCATAGAGGAGTCATTACATACACAAATCATCGCAATATGCATCATGACAGATCATCACAATACCCCCCCATAATGTTGAGCCGAGGGTCATCAAAAGTCATATCACTCAGAGAAAACCTTCACGATCTTCATTGGGATTGATCATGCTACAAAGAGCCTTTGGTGGACCAAACTGGTATTTGTCAGAAAAAGCATGGCCAATTGAATTAAGGTCCTGTAGTTGAATGGTGTGTTGAAGGACTTGCAAAAAAGTTGGCAACACCTGTGAGAGTGGCAACAACACACTGATGTAAATACATGGACAATGAATGAGTAGTTTGATTGTCATCCAAAATTTGTGCATCCAAGTGGAAAGTGTCATCACTGAACTGAGCATCACTAGGTTGTACTTCTAGGATGGTAGTAACCTCATATGAAAATGAAGGACTGGAAGATACATCCGAGAGAAATGAAGGACAAGAGGAAGAAGGGGTCCCAATAGATTGTCCCATAACTATAGATGAAAATGAAATACTTAGAGGAGTGCATATAGGTGGACTAACTTCAGACGGGGATGAGGAAATGTCCACCATAACTAGTTGGAAATCATCGACAAGTGACCAAACAAGAGGAGAAGAGACATAGTTTTTGGATACATGCAGAGAACCTTCACCGACAAGAAGTGCTTGAAGAGATCTTGGTGGACCATGAGGAAAAGGTTCATCAAAGATAACAACATGATGTTTAGTCACATGGTAAAAGGTTCACCAAAGATAACATCATGATGTTTAATCACGTGTTGAAAAGTGGGGCGATAGAGATAATATCCTTGAAAGCTCTCTTTGTAGGCAACTAGAGTCCTTCGAGGAGTATAATGGACAGGTAATATATCTCACCTTTGATGAGTTGGGAGGACCCAAGCACCCTATCCAAAGATACATAAGTGTGAGATAGAAGGATTTTGCCTATGCAACCACTCATAAGAAGTCATATTGGTGATCACATGTGTAGGGGGTGTGATTGATGATATATGCTGCACAAAAAACCTCTCTAAAAAAAGACAACTTCATATTATGATAGTGAAGCATACAATGTGCCATTCCATGATTTGACTATTCTTATGCTTATCCACTCCATTTTTTTCAGGAATATAGGGAATAGTCTTCTGCCAATAAATGCCACAAGAATCGAGACATTGTTGAAAAGCATTACTAAAATACTTGCCTCGCCCAATAGTTTGAAGGAACTTGATTTCCTATTTGCATGCGTTGAGTTGTCCTTTGGAAAGGACTCTTGGTGATGTTTAGCCATTACACATCACTTGCAAACACCACTAGGAGAGTTGATCTATGAAAGACCCTTAGCGACGCGAAGATGGCTAATGTGTCTCAAGGATCCATAATTGGTGTGACCTAGATGAAAGTGCCGTAGATTACTATCATCATCTACATTGGCCACCATTACAATGAATTTATTCGAACCTGAAGGTCAAGAAGACTTTCCAAACTTGTACATATGCTCGGATTCATCATAATATTTGGATGCAACAACTTTGAACTTGTCCTTTATGTCTTTAACAATTGATCTTTTTGGCCAAAATTCCACCTTTTTATTGGTGTATGTGATGCTATGAATAGATAGAAGATTTGTGTGATTCCAGGATCATGGAGAAGATTCCCATACTTAACATTATCCATCACATCAATGCCACAACTAGAAATTGGGAGAGTTGAGTCATCAATGATTGTTACTTGCTCACCTTTACATTAATCACTATAGTCGGAGAGAAGGTGTTTGTGCTTCGTCATATGTCTAGTTGTGGCCCCAAAGTCTTCAATCCATTTTGTGAAGAAGTGGAAGACTATAAAACAGAGTGGACAACTAGATGTGTAGTATTAGAGGTACCAACCTTGTCTTCAAAGTGGTCATTGTTTCTAGTTATTTGTTTGTCAATATCTTCAATCTTTTGAAGACAAAGGACAAGTTTTGAATAAATGTCCCAGATTATAACAATAAGAGCACAACATCCTTTTTCTCCTATAGACTGATGCGTATATGAGGATAAGGTATCCTTGGAATGGGTTTAATCAATGGTGGGTAAGTCTCCTAAATTGCACAAGGTGATCTGATGCTGGATAAGGTTTGAAAACACATCCTTTAAAGAGGGAGAAATATGTGCCTTTTTAAAGAGAGGAATGTGGTAGAAAATGATAGCAAAATTTTTGAATGTAGTAGAAATATTTTTGAGTGAGATCTCATTAAGTGGTTGGAGAAGGACCTTCAACTGCGTGTGCAGGTGCAAGGGCAAGGTCAGAGGAAAGGTGCAAAGGGGCAGTAAGGAAGATAGCAGCCAACCAACAAGATTGAAGGATTGATCTTGAGGTTTGATAGGCTAGGCTATAACTGTTTTGTATTTCCTAAGTGGGCCATTATCCTAGGACAGGAGCCCAGGATTTTATAGTTAATAAACTCAAATTGTTTGTCGGTTTTGTCCTAGTTGGGGTTTTCTAGGGTAAATTAGTGTGTCAAATATGTGTGTGATTTCTTGAGTATTTCCGCTGTGTTGTTTTGTTGAGATCTAGCGTGTTTTACTTTTTAGTAATAATTGCATAAATTATTAGAACTAAAAAATTGGGTTTGGATCATTGAAGACCAACAGATAATTCATAGGGATTAGATTTGTGGAACCTCTAAAGAGGTGAAATTTCAGAATTTGTAAAAGAAACCTTAGTTCATGAAATTTCTACACAAAGTGGGCATCTACTTTCATATCCTCCTGTGACACCATTCTTTGTGCAGTTTCTTGTTGATCTTTTCTTGAAATAACATTAGGGAATACCTCAATTGTGCCCTATTTCATGTCTATATCTTGAATGCATAGTGGTTCCCCAACGTCCTTTGAGGCCACTGATTGGTTGTAGGGGCATGGGTTCTCATTCGTACTAGAATCCTTTGAAGAAGGGGGTGGAGTATTGAATTCTATGGGTAAACCAAGATGGACCACTATTGTCTCAAGAAGCTACTAAAGAGGACTTACCTTCTCACAAGTTCTAAGTGCTATCATTGAAGAATGCCCATAAACACATTGACCTCATCCCAATCACAAAGCTCTAGAATGTATTTTGCAGAGTCGATCACACAAGAATCTTTGGCCTTGTTCTCTAGCTTGAGTTGACTAGCAAGCTCGTCCTTCCAACGGTTCCATTGTAGTGTCCAATTTAGGACACTACACTAAGCTTCGATGATGTCCTTCTCATTGTGCCTTGGACCACGTTGGCCTCGTTCAATTCATGGAGAATATAACAACCTTTCCTACAGTGATGATGGGAAATTAGGTTCAAATCATAATGTGGTGCAGTAGTGTCTTTCCTAATGTGCACCCAAACACTACCTACCACACAAAATCCGCAGACCGATGCACCAACATTTGGAGCAATGGGAACGTTGGCTTCACTCCTAGCACCACACATCAAAGTTACATATATCGTGTCTGCGAATATATCGTCGAGGGTCTAGAATGTAACTTATCGGCAACATCGGTGAAAATATCGGAAAATATCTACAAATGTCGAAAAAACCTCAAAACAATACAAAAATAACATTTTGTTTTCAATTTTTTAACATCTAAAGCTAAGTAACAGGACACTTCCAAATAGGCCCCGTGTCTCGTATCCACATGTCAGACACGACACTTGCCCTAATACGTGTCCGACACCAAAATTTTCGTGTCCTGAAATTTGGACACTTTCCAGCACGTGTTGGACACGTGCTAGGACCCTGTCCTGATTTTTGGACATTTGTCCTGTCAAAAAGGGTATAGAGGAGGAAGAGAGGACAAAGGGAAGAGCTACGACAATAATGCTAATTTTGACATGGAGGAGCAAGAAGATGATTGACAGTGGCTATTACCATTGATGAGCTATGATAATCTTCCCTGTGGCTATTTCGTATTTTCATTTTGTATCTAGTAGTACTGTAGATACTAGACTTAGTACTAAGTAGTATCTACTCTATTTTGTATTTGTCGGTGGAATTTTCCTGATATCTATGTAATACATTTTGATTTTTGTGGTTTAATCAGAAATATCAAATATACAACTTATGGTTAAAAGTTCATGATTCATTGATAATTTTATTATTGATTCATTATTGTCAAATTTCAATTGAATGATATTATGATCGATGTACATTGTATGTACTTCTAGTTTTTAAAAAATGTAGATCTTTATATATTTTTTTAATATATATATATATATATATATATATATATAACATGTTCCTCGTGTCCTATTTCCGGGGTCATCGTGTCTTGTGTTGAATACTCGCATTTTTGTGTCCTCTGTATCTCGTGTCCTCGTGTCATGTGACTTAAATCTAAAGCAACAACAACATCAAATAAACATGTTACTACATAGATATGAAAATACAACTAATATATAAGATGCATAAGATGTTAAATGGGGGATCATGGTCACATATTGACAATAAATTGAATATACTGAAATATGTTCTTGGTAGAATAATGCAAGATCAAAATAAATGTATCTCGTGAGATGAATCATCATGACTCATGAGCCATCTAGATACTACATAGTATAATCATAAATAATACAAGTCATCGATCCCCTGTACCCCTTTCACGGACAAGGGGAACCAAATTCCTCTAGAAGTAGTAGGTGGTCTTGTAGGTTCTTTGGATGAGCCTGGGGTGGAAATCGAAGCTCCAACTACTCGGGCTATTGTGAAAGATAATAGGACAAAGGTGGAAGCGAATGGGAGTTGTTCCCTCCCATAACCACATATCATCAAAATCATTGCCTATACTAGGATCCTATTCATTAATAGCACCCTATGCCCCCCTCCTCTAGACTCTCACTTTTGCGTGTACATTAGTGAACAGACTCAACACCCTACAATTTTGATAAAACTTCCTAAACCATTTGCTAAAATAAGGTAGAAAAGGCTTCCCAAGATTAATAAGTGATTTTGTTTGAGTGAAGGGTACATTTTTATTAAGGTCATGATAGATGTAATGTCCTCTTTTGCTTAAGCATTGAGGATCGACTCGCTAACCTATGTGATTCCTGTAGGTTCGAGTGGGTACTGACAGTCAAGGAATCAACCGAAGACTGATGCCATATACAGAAGATCTAGGACATCAATATTATATCACCATTGGGTCGAAGAGGGCCACCAGAGCCAAAGGCCACCTGCATGCATGACATCTAAGCATTGTTTAATGATGCATGCACCTGATTAAGTCTCCATGTGCATGCATGCAAGTCAATGCAAATTAGTAGTTAAAGTGATCTAATTAGGTCAAAAGTTAGGGTTTTCGCAGTTGAAAGTTATAAAAGAAAGATAAAGTGAATGAAGAAGACACTTATGTGATTATTAATTTGTGGAGTCGAATTGGAGAGCTCGGCGAGCTAAGTTGAGGTTGAGTGCATGCTCAGTTAACTGGTGTATTTCGGCAGCTAAATCTATCTGCCTTGGTTCATCATCAAGTTGGATCATCCAGGTTCAACACTAGTTCATCATCAGGTTACATTCAACAGTTATTTTGGGAGGTTGATTATTCATCCAGCTGGAGAGTTCCACCATCATACCGTGGTACCATGGTCAGAGACAAAGCAATTTGTTTTCTTATCTACAGGGGTCAAAACTTTCGCATGCTACTTCTATTCATCTCAGAGCACCTTCATTACCCTTCCCCTGGAAGAAGGGCCGTCCAGCTTGAGTATCCATCAAGTTATCAGCAGTGCCCCCTTTCTGGAAGACGTTGTTTTGCATGGGTGAATTGATTTAAGCAGGACATTCACGTTTTGGGCTATTGAGCCACTGTTTCTTCTGCATGCTGCTTCCATCACTGTCAGAGGGGTATTATAACCCTATTGCACCTCATCTGGGCCTTTAGCAGCGGCTTATTTATTATTTCGGAGCACCTACAGCTTGAGAGGAGGGTGCATTCACTTGTGGAGGACAATTTGGTTTATCTCCCTATTCCTCTGTCAGAATCCTTGCATGCGGGGACCATCCTCTTCACCATCAGCAGATCTATATACTGGTATGTACATGCATTGACTTCTCCTATTTTATAGCATCTCAGTATTTTCTAGGGCACAGATCTGGATGCAACTGTATGCATGCAAAGATCGGGGTTTGCTTTCCTATTTTATTGAGGCATAAGCCTATTAGCCATCTACAGTACACACATAAATAAAAAAAATACAAGTTTGGGATATTACAGTGGTAACAGAGCTATTTTCCTTGCCAGCTGTGGGCATGCAAAAAATATAAATGAATTCAGGAGATCCATACAACATTACTCACAGGAGGCAGAGGTATAGGGACATAGAAGAGGAGTTAGAGGACATAGATTTGGGGAACATAGAGTATCGGTTTGAAAAAGGCAAAGAAACAATGGCCGATGATGATAAAACAACTTTCAATAGTCTCATATTAGCCATAAAAGAACTCACTACTGGGCAAAAAGAAATGATGAGCACCTTCAGGCAAATGACTGAGAAGAATGGGTCCACCCCACACAGTCCCTTATTTCCCAACAGTGATAGGGTATCCACTAGCAGTAGTAGGGAGCACTTACATACCAACATGCAGAGCCATCCCCATATATACAAGCCTTTCCGACCTACCATGTCTTGATTCTTAGATAGTCTAGCTGTAGTGCCTCTAGCACAAGCAAAACCAGAAGAACCCATGAGTGCCTATCTAAGAGAATATAGAGCTTTAGGAGAGGACTTCCATTCAACCATGACCTTCACTGACCTCTGCCATTTTAAAAGTAAGAACAAACCCAAAGCTTACAATAGGCCATTCACCTAGAACTATGAGTTACAATGCACCATAGGGAAACTGACTATCCCTACCTATGAGGGCACCCGGGGTGGCCCAGCCAGGAATTGGGTGTAGAAGTTGGATACATACTTCCAGATCAACCCCATGATTGAGACAGATGCCATTAAATTTGCTACTTTGCATTTGGACGGAGAAGCACATGAGTGGTGGTACCATGGGTTAGTGACACTGGGTCACAACACCATCACCTCATACCCAGATTTTACACAGAGGCTCATTGAGCGGTTTGATCGGAAGGATCCAGAGGTACACTTTAGGAAGCTGGCACAACTCAAGCAGACAGGTAGTGCAAATGTATTTATTTTTGAGTTTCAGAGGATAGCAGTCATGGTCACAGATATATCAGAGAGCAGATTGATTATGTTGTTCATTGAGGCTCTCACTGAACCCTTACGGGGATGGGTCAAGTCTTATAGGCCCACCACACTAGCAGATGCCATCAGACGGACTATAGACTTACAGGATGCAGTGCCCAAAAATAGGTTTCCTCCCAGGACCAATTTTCCTATTAAAGATAAAGAAAGGAAACCCTTCCAGAAAGAATGGCTGAACAATGATACCCGACAGGACCTTAGAAGAAAAAAGTGATGTTTCACTTGCCAGCAACCATGGATACCAGGTCACAGATGTTTAGGAAAAGGAAAGGCCTACTACATAGAGGCTTATTCCAATAGTGAGGAGGATGAGGATTACCAGGATCAGGGGCAGGGAGAGACAGTAGAGACAGTTGTCGAGGGATAGGCCTCAGGAGGTACCATTGCTACCATGACAGGGGTTCTTAGATTCCACACTCATCGGATTAGAGGTACCGTACAGGGCCACATAGTGGGAGTACTGATAGATGGTGGGGCATCCCACAACTTTATTGATGCTGCATGGGTTAAAAAGAGAGACATTCAGACTGAGAGCTTTGATGGGTTTTCGGTAGCAGCAGCAGGTCACACCATGGAGTGTAGTCGGAGGATTCCTAAATTAAAAGTAACGCTTGGGAATTATACAGTGATAGAGACATTCTATGTGGTAGATGTACCTAACATGAATGTGTTACTAGGAGTTCAGTGGCTGTATTCTATAGGGAAGTATTCCACAAATTACCAGACCATGGAGATGGAGTTTACAGGAACAGAAAGACAAAAGGTAGTATTGAGAGGGATGAATACCTATCCTCCCACACCAGTGACATCACACAGGAGGGAGGCAGTACTCCGGCAAGGAGATATTGAGTGGGTCGCAGAGTGTATGGTTACCTTTAGGAAACCTCCAGATGAGGCCACACAACATCCAACAGATATAGAGGCCTTACTGCAGAAGCACAAGGCAGTATTCAGAGATCTTCCAGCAGGTCCACCTCTAGATATGGGATTTGAGCACATTATTGAGTTAGAGGAGGGAACCCAAGCAGTTATCACCACTCCTTATAGACATCCCAAGAGGTATAAAGATGAGATAGAGAGTACACTCAAGGAACTACTCAAGCTGGGGTACATCAAACCTAGCTCCAGTGTCTTTGCATCTTTAGTAGTGCCAGTGAAGGAAAAAGATGGTACCTTATGCATGTGCATTGATTACAGGGCACTCAATAAGAAGACCATAAAGAATAGGTATCCCATCCCTAGGATTGATGAGTTGGTGGATGAACTTCATGGGGCAAAGTACTTTTCCAAAATTGATCTCCACTCAGGGTACCATCAGATTCGGGTCAGGGAATAGGATGTTCCAAAGACCACTTTCCATTGTCACTACGGACATTATGAGTTTATAGTGATGCCATTTGGGCTCACTAATGCACGAGCTACTTTCCAGTCATGCAAGAACCATATCTTCAGGACGCAGTTATGTAAATATATTCTGGTATTCTTCGACGACATATTGATATACAGTTGAACTTGGGAAGAACATTTGAGACATCTTGATGAAGTACTTGGTATTCTACAAGAGCAGTCACTATATGCCAAAATGTCCAAGTGTGAGTTCGGCATGCAGGAGATGTTGTACTTAGGACATGTTATAGGGGCCAACATGGTCTAGGTGCACTTAGAGAAGATTTCCAGGTGCACTTAGAGAAGATTCGGGTGATTTTGGATTGGCCTACACCTAAAAATGTTTCAGAACTAAGGGGCTTTTTTGGCCTTTGCACCAACTACAGGAGGTATGTCAGTGGATTCTCACAGATGACTGCACCCTCACAGATCTTACCAAGAAGGGGGCATTCAGTTGGTCAGAGGCAGCATAACAAACATTCGAGAAAATGAAGAAGGTAATGAGTTCATGCCCAGTATTAGCTTTACCAGACTTTTCTCAATCCTTTGTGTTAGAATGTGATGCTTTAGGAGAGGGAATTGGGGCTGTTTTGATGCAGAACAACCACCCCATTGCATTTGAGAGCAGGAAGCTCAAAGACTATGAGCGCCACTATTCGATATATGACAAAGAGATGTTAGCCATCCTCCATGCGCTAACCAAGTTCGGGCAGTACTTAGTGGGTGCCAGGTTCAAGGTTAAGACAAATCACAACAACTTGAAATACTTCCTAGAGCAGAAAGAGCTAAACGAGAGACAACAGAAATGGGTAAGCAAAATTCAGGCCTATGACTTCGAGATTGAGTACGTAAAGGGGAAGAGCAATGTAGTGGTTGATTCACTTTCTAGATGACCAGCTACTTTATCCCTTATGAACATCTCATCAGATTGGAGGTCTCATCTTTTGGTTGAGTACTCCAAAGATAAGTTTGCTTGCGAGCTATTGGATGAACAAAATCAGGATGATAGGTACAGGGTCATTGATGACATCATATACTACAAAAACAAAATCTTTTTGGTTCTAGAGTCTCCCCTCAAGAAATTTTTTTTACAGGCATCACACGATTCACCATTAGCAAGGCGTTAGGGGTTTCTTAAGACCTACAGACAGATTAGAGAAAGGTTCTCATGGAAGGGCCTCAAGAAAGATGTGATACAACATGTGAGGGAGTGCAGCTTCTGCCAACAAAACAAAATAGAGCACATCCACCCGACTGGTTTACTACATCCCTTACCTATTCTCGAGCAAAAATGGGAGAGCATCTCTATGGACTTCATTACTGGGCTGCCCAAGGATCAAGGAAGAGACTGCTTGCATGTAGTAGTGGACAGATTGACCAAGTTTGCTCACTTCTTTGCCATATCATCAGATTATTCAGCAGCAGAGGTAGCAGAACTATTTTTCAGAGAGGTATTTAGACTCCACTGGTTACCCAAGACCATTTTCAGTGACAGGGACAACAAATTCACAGGAGCCTTTTGGCAAGATCTTTTCCGGTTAGTGGGGACCGAGTTAGCCATGAGCACAAGTTATCATCCGCAGAGTGATGGGCAGACAGAGATTGTCAACAAGTGGATTGAGGGATACTTGAGAAATTATGTATCAGGTCAATAGAGGACATGGATCAAATGGTTACACTTGGGTGAACATTGTTACAACACCACCTACCATATGACCATTGGGATGACCCCTTTCCGAGCCCTGTATGGGTATGATGCTTCCACTTTCGCAGACCGAATATTTGGCGATAGCAGCGCCCCCAAGGCCAAAGAGTGGATTCAGGAGGGTCAAGATATCCTCAAGATACTCAGGGAGAACATACAGGCTACTCAGAATCAGTAGAAGATATATGCGGACAGGAACAGGGTTGACCGCAGTTTTGAGGTGGGAGACTTAGTTTATTTATGCCTCCAACCTTACCAACAGTCATCTCTTAAAAAGAAAGAAGCAGAAAAACTCCAACCTCACTCCTATGATCCATACAAGATAATTCGTAAGGTTGGAGAGCTAGCATATGAGCTAGAACTACCCCTAGAGAGCAAGATTCACAACGTATTTCATGTCTCCAACCTCAAGAAGGCAGTTGGTCAATAGATTGTTACGTCTTCCAAGCTGCCTCCCCTTGATGACGAGGGGCAATTGATTCTAATTTCGGAGCGCATCCTAGAGGTGCAATAGCGGAAACTGAGGGACATAATCATCAGAGACTACTTGGTTCATTGGAAAGATCTGCATATAGAGGAGGCCACTTGGGAGGTAGAACAGGTATTACAGCACCCAACTTTACAGTTGCTTGAGGACAAGCAAATTCGAGTAGGGAGGACTGTAATGCCCTCTTCTGCTTAGGCATTGAGGACCGACCCGCTAACCTATGTGATTCCTATAGGTTCGAGCGGGTGCTGACAGTCAAGGAATTAGCCGAAGACTGATGCCATATACAGAAGATCTAGGGCATCAATATTATATCACCATTGGGTCGAAGAGGGCCACTAGAGCCAAAGGCCACCTGCATGCTTGACATCTGAGCATTATTTAATGATGCATGCACCAAATTAAGTCTCCATGCGCATGCATGCAAGTCAACTGCAAATTAGAAGTTAAAGTGACCTAATTAGGTCAAAAGTTAGGGTTTTCGTAGTTGAAAGTTATAAAAGAAATATAAAGTGAATGGAGAAGACACTTATGTGATTATTGATTTGTGTAGTCGAATTGGATAGCTCGGCGAGCTAAGTTGGGGTTGAGTGCATGCTCAGCTAACTGGTGTATCTCGGCAGCGAAATCTATCTACCCTAGTTCATCATCAGGGTGGATCATCCAGGTTTAGCACTAGTTCCATCATCAGGTTACATTCAACAGTTATTTCAGGAGGTTGATTATTCATCCAGCTGGAGAGTTCCACCATCATACCGTGGTACCGTGGTCAGAGACAAAGCAATTCGTTTTCTTATCTACAGGGGTTAGAACTTCTGCATGCTACTTCTATTCATCTCAGAGCACCTTCATTACCCTTTCTCTGGAAGAAGGGCCATTCAACTTGAGTGTGCAGCAAGTTATCAGCAGTGCCCCCTTTCCGGAAGCAGTTGTTCTGCATGGGCAAATTGATTTGAGGAGGACATTCACGTTTTGGGCTATTGAGCCATCGTTTCTTCTGCATGCTGCTTCCATCACTGTCAGAGGGGTACTATGACCCTATTGCACCTCATCCGGGCCTTCAACAACAACTTATTTATTATTCCGGAGCACCTACAGCTTGAGAGGGCGCATTCACCTGTGGAGGTCGATTTGGTTGATCTCCCTATTTCTTTGTCAGAATCCTTGCATGCGGGGACCATCCTCTTCACCATCAACAGATATATATACTGGTATGCTAAGTCACCTGGTTCGAATTTGTGTTTGATTTCGACGACCTTGAAATTCAACAAAAAATCGGCAATCCAAATTTTGGTGATAAAATTCAGCATTAAATTCGAGAGGCTTTAAAATTAAAATATATATATATATATATATATATATATATGAAAATATTTAATAAAATTTCATATGTCCATTAACCATATCATAAAAATGAAACTATAATATATACCAACTATATTATATATGAAATTTTTGATAAAAATGAAACTATATAATATAATCTAGATTCTATACCAACTATATCATATATATATATATATATATTTTTTATAAAATTTAACATATTCATTAAGCACATTATAAAAATATGAAACTATACGGTATATGATTTTTTTAATAAAATTTAACATGTTCATTAAGCAGATTATAAAAATAAATATGAAACTATACCATATACTTGTCACGATATGGATCACGACAATCGTGGGCGAGGGTGAGGCAGTGGAAACAGACTACAGACGAAACTGAGTTTGTGTCTGAACAATACAAGTGGCAAGCAGTGACAAGTGACAGGGCAGACTCGTATTCCCTCGAAACAGACTATAGACGAAACCGATTTCATGTCTGGACATGCAAGCAGCGAGCAGTGACAGGTGACTGGGCAAACTCGTAGAGCAGAGGCGACGTCGATGGCAGTGGCAAGCGATATGAGCTAGGGCGGCGAGCAGTGACAGGTGACTGGGCAGGCTCGTAGAGTAGAGGCGACGTCCAAGGATGGGAGTGTCAGGCGATATGAGCTAGGGTTTCCCGTTTTCTAGTTTCCCATTCGAATTTTGTTGGCGAACTTTACGATTAAATTCGGCATGCCTTGAAATTCGCCCAAATTCGATTTTTATCTTTGAAAAGCGCCGAATCCGGTGACTTAGCTGGTATGTACATGCGTTGACTTCTCCTATTTTATAGCATCTCAGTTTTTTGATTTGGGCTTTTCCAGTATAATTTCTTTTCAAATCATTAGAAATCTGAATCTGATGTTGGTTTATCCAGCAATACTGAGAGGGGGGGGTGTGTCAATCAGTATCAGCCTTTTTAAACTTATTAAACCAATCAGTTATTAAGCACACATTAAATATTTATCAAGCAACTTGTTATGAACAATAAATAGTTATGAACACATAATTTTATCGTGGAATGCACAAAAGGGAAAACCACCAAATCTTTCTTAATAATAAGTTTTTACAAAATTGTTTACAAGCTACAACTTGATGGAGAACACAATCCCCAAGTTTCTTCAGCTACAACTGAAAGGATGCACTCACACCCTGATTTTGTCAGCTACAACTAACAGGATGCTACAACACCCTATTTACCAGCTACAACCGGAAGGCTGCTTCTACACCCTAGTTTATCAGCTTCAACTGAAAGGATGCCTCGACACCCTGATTTATCACCTTCCTCTGAAAGGATTTTTCGACACCCTAATTTATCAGTTTCCACTGGAAGGAGGCTACAACCCCCTACAGGTTTGTAGCCTGCTCTAGCACCACCCTACCACCCTAATTTTGGTTTTCATGTCTTCAGAATCTGCTTTTATTCTTCTCATTCTTTCTCTGGCCTCACCTTCTTATCTTCATTTTAAAACTGCAGAGATACTTTTCAATTTACTGGATCTCTTGATTATATATTTCTTCAACGGTCATGGTATGTCTTTGAACCAACGCATTTCTTTCAAAAACACTATCTTTTCAGAAACAATATGCCTCTTCAATTTAAATAAACTATTATAGTATATGTTAATTCTTTCATATATCCAGATAATCAAAATTTCAATATTTGTTGCAGAGATAACTAATTTTAGCGTTCAGATAGATTAAGTGATTTATTCAAATCATGTGTTAAATTTAACGTTGTTGATAACCCTTCTTTGTTTTATCAGACTGTTAGAGTCCTTCAACTCTCGGACCTGTGGGCTATGTCCGATAATATGATCTTAACACCGTTCATAGCATCACCAAATCCCAACCTTAACACCTTTACCAAATCTGTGTCTTTAAAATTGGTGGTCGCCACGAAATCTAGCGATTATGCTAACCCTTTTTCCAAACAACGATGCAAAGGAGGATTTCCGACTGGTGCGAAGTCTAATGGTTTTGCATCTGTTCTTAAGCGTTAACCTTTGTGCAGTTTAACACAGTGAAATAGGCAATGGCCGTCGGATCTTACTCAAACAAATCAACGGTGAAGTCTAGCAAGCAGTAAACTGAATTCCATACATATTTCGCGTCCATTCTGAGCTTTAAACTCCATACTTTTTAACACAGTGAAATTCTTGTGATCTGTTGGATTGACTCCTCCGAGATTGACGTTTGATTTCAAAAGTTACAAAACAATTTGAAATGGGATTTCAGGTTACACTTTTGGGTTAAGATCCGTGCATCTCCACATTGCGAAATTTGTTTTAGCCCTGGATCCTCTTTTACGATCCAGATCTCTCGATCCTCATGGAATGGCTGGGTTCCGATACTTTGACCTTGTACAACGTCGGATGTATGGCTCCTCCCTCCGTTCAGCGTTAACCAGTCAAGCAACGGACTGACAGAAACATTTTGAGACCATTTGATCAATTCCAGATTAGTTATATTGATTACGCATGTACGCAGAAGCAATCTAAACACCACAGCAATGTTCAAATCAAGAACTCTATGAAACACATTCCAACATCTCTACAACCCTTCGCTAGCTCTTATTTAATTTCACTGATTCAACTCGTCACAGGGTTCACTTTGTTCGGCTTCATGGGCTTTATTGGCATCACAACTTTATGTTGACATCAATGCCAACTCACTATCCACCAACATCTGAAGCCTATGTGGTGACTAGGCTGTAAATGTTTCTATGCAGTTGATAACTATGCTTAGAGCCTTCTTACTAATAACACATACTATTGTATATGGGGCCACCACATTTTATTATAAATTTTGTTGATATCATGCAACCTACTAAAGTGGCAGTGCAGAGAGTTATTATCAGATAATAGGTTGTGGGAACATATTTAAATCAGAGTAGTTTTATAAAAGTTTGCCTGCTTTTTCATGCAGTTATAGAAGAGTTTGAGCAAGCTGAGGGTCGACAACCAGGTCATGTGTCATCTGCAGATTTGGAATCTGTGCTAAGCCTCCGGAAGAAACTCTGTGAAGAAAAGGTATGTGTTGTTCTAGGAATGTCGATATTGCACTAGTATCATAACACTAAATTATTTTTAGAACTTATTTTTGATACAACCGTTGGTTTGCACTGAGCACTGGAGCAGTAAAATGAGCTTAAATTTTTTTCAAGAATAATATATGTTGCAGATGTATCCAATTTTACAGTATGGTTTTTCATCAGAATTTAAACTGATATTTCCTGCAGTGGACCAGCTAAGTTTTCAGCTGAACTATTTGTTAGTATGGATCTTGTCTATATACCGATTTTTACATTTAAGCAACATGAACAAATAACTCAATTCAAATTTCTACAGGGGTTACCTGAATCCCGAGTACCAGATAATCTCTTGGAAAGAATTGTTGATGCCGGGATGAGAGAACTCCCTCCAGTTTGTGCAATTATAGGGGGCATCCTTGGACAGGTATATTATCATTGACCTTCAAAGGACATGGGCTATAAATTGTCCCGGGTCTATATGAGCTTATGTGACAAGATCAAATTGATTCATTGTACGCCATTGTCATTTATGGAGTGAGAAGTCTACAGTAACAGATAGGATCATAGTACTGTTTTAAATTGGCCTTCGGAATTTAGGGGATAATATAGAAAATTTGATGTCCACAGGGGCATTCATAATATGTTCCAGTATATTGTTCTATCATTTAAAAAATTAAATTACTGTTTGTGTTGGAGGCTTTTTTAGTTTCTCTTATGCATGATTAATATATTAGATTCATAGCATCTCTTTCTCCCAGCATCTTACGCTAAGTTATTTCCCTTTAATAGATTTTGCCTTATTTCATTTTTGAGTCTCTATATCCATTGTTAGTTATCTCTGGGGTGGAATTGGACCCTGTATAGTGTATCACTACTCAGTGGCAAACAACCATGTTCCAAACTAATGGATGAAATAACTCCCTCCATTTTCTCCCAATTTTCAATTTTTAATAGCCCATGTCTCAACACTTCATGCATTTGTTCTTGGCTATCCACGTTACATTTGTTGGTATTTTTTCCTCTCAACAAATGCAGTTTTACTTTTTGTTTTGCTGGCCTAGCAGACCTTCAAAAAGGATTCTGATCCTTTTTCTATGTATGCTCTAGGAACTAGGCGAATGAGAAATGAAATTATGTTCTCCTTTCTTGCTTATTTACTTCTTGATTGTTGTTCTTGCTCATGAGAAACTTCTGGATTCTCCCTTAATGCAAGCGGTGATCTGTGTTGATGTTTGTAGCATCGGACAGGTACGTCCACAGGGTTTGGTGTCTAACAGGTGGAAGTCGTCACAAATACCTTTCAGACTAAGAAAATTCACTTTAAGTGATTATTGAAGTAAATATACTTTTATAATTAATTGAGTTTAATTTAAGTCAAATGCCTAAGTATTTGGCATTAGAAATGTTATCAGAACTGGACCGGTGGTCGAACTTCCTGACCCCAGGAACCAAAATTGAACTTGAATCGGACAAAAACCGGGAAACAAACCGGATAAAAAAAGCGGTTGAGCAAAAGTATAGAAAATATTCATATTTTCAAAAAATACATAAATATTCATGTGCATCCATGTGAATTCAAACCATTATACACAAATATGCAAAGTTTCTCATGTATATCGCAAGAGTGTATAAAACCAAAATAGCACCGAGTACAGATACATATCTGAAGAAAAGTACATCAACAAAGTGGCTATAAATGTTTTGTAAAGTCAAAATATAAGCATATGACAATAGTCTAGACTCTAGAATCTACAATCTAATGATATATTAGAATTATCTGAGTCCCCATGCTTAAACTCAGAGTCATCATCTACATCCTCAACATGAGCATGGCTTGACTCTCCTAGGCCTAAAGACACCTGTCCAACTGCAACATCAATGTCGACATCCTCTTGTTGTGGAAGAGGGGCCCTCCTTTTATAGGTTAGAATGGGTTGTGGGTCAAATAAAAATATCACATGTGTACCCTTTTTTATTTTATTAAAAAAATCTGCAAATCACTGTTTTTTTTGGGCCCTGGCATTATTGTACGGAACTGGATGGATCCATAAAAGTTAAAACTGACCGGTTTGGAGAAAATCGGCGGGTTCTGTACAGAACCGATTGGTTCAGCATTGAAACTAGTCGGTTCTGTATGAAACCGACCAAAAAAGGTCTGAACTTTTGATTTGACCCGACAAACCCTGTGAACTGGTCCAACCAGCTGGTTTTGTCAAAACCGGTTGGGTTCTGATAACATTGGGCATTAGTGAATTAAATTAAATCCTATCCATCAAATCATAAAGTGAAGATGAGATCTAATCTCAACCATTAATCACTTTGGAGATCTAGGGTTTTGGATTTAGGGTAAACTCAAGATTATAAAAGGCATCTAAGGTGAGAGGAGGATACACTCAGAGTGAGACAATGACTTAGATGCCTTTTATAATCTTGAGTTTACCCTAAATCCAAAACCCTAGATCTCCAAAGTGAGAGGAGGATACACTCAGAGTGAGACAATGAGATCTCATTGTATTGGTGGGAGAAGGGCTTTCGTCTAAGGGAAAGGGGCAAGGTCCAAGGATGAGAAAAAGGGGCAGCAAAAGAAGTAGCGGCCAGCAAGATCGAAGTACAGATCTTGAGGCGTGATAGGCTATTTTTGCTGTTTTATATTTTTCCTCAGATGGGCCATTATCCTAAGATGGGAGCCCAAAGTTTATGATAATAAAATCATCTCAGTACTGGTTTTCCCTTAGGGTTTTTTCTAGGGGTATTTACCTAGAAATTATGTGTGTACATGTGTTTGGTTTCCTTGTGCTTCTGCTAATGTTTTGTTAAGTAATCTTAGTAGTACAAATAAATCAGTGAGTTGCAATTTATTTTTCAACAAGGAAAGATCATGAGGTATTTGTTTGTCTAGATTTGTGGTTTAAAGGATAAAAATTAACAATTTGAACCTTTTAAAGGCTGAGATTAATCACTCCATTAGGGAATATTTATACAAGGCTTTTGCTCATGCTACATGGACCTTATCCCCAAGGAATTGATGTACAAACTTGTATTGCAGGAATTTCTTGCATTACTATGCTTCTTATTATTTGCATCTTCAAGTTTCACACTGTAATTTTCTCTTTGTCAATGTCAAGTTCACTTGGACAAAGACAAAATTGAGGAGCACAAAATTGCTAGAGAATGTACAATTTTTACTTTTATTTTGCTCCATTGAAAAACGTTTTATATTATAGAGTCTTGTTTTTTTTATGAGTTCCGTGATAGGATCAACACAAAACTCTGATACCAAAGAAACAAATAGTCCTTATTCATTTACTAAATATCCAGAATAGATAGGATAGATACCAGAAATCCATATAGGATTATATTTGAACAACGAATAATAAAATGATATACAATACAATGGAAGTACCATATTTATATAACTCCTAAAGGAACCTTTGGTGACTATTCATGAAGGGTTGCATCCCTTAGTCATCTTTAGTTACTAGTTATTAATTATTATTATTTATTAATGTTTGAGTATTTATGATTTATCTACTATTTATGTTTGTTACATTGCCTTCCCCTTACAAATGCTTTGTCCTCAAAGCATAATTTGTTGGAAGACTTATCCCTTGTTCTTGTTCTTAATGTCTTTTCATGATATTTTGTGCTAGTAGCTGTGAGACTTGACGAGACAAGACGATATTATTTGTGAAGCATTGGACAAAATTGTTTTACTATTCTTGGATCAGGCCACCCCAATTTGATCTTCTGTGGCATTGACCAGTCATGGTTTCCTTGGACAAAACCTAATGTGTTTTGATTCCCAAGATGTCTTTTACCTTGGCATGGTCCAACTATTTTTGTATTCAGATTCTTCAGAATATAAACCGTTTGTAATTGTTTACAATGATGTTGATAGATCAACTGATTGAAGTGACGACTTATGTGATTAGGGTGTCGATAAGGCATCTTTGTAGCACGATTATTCCTCATACTTAATGTTTTCCTGATTCACCTTTGGTATTAAGTCCTCTTCATATGCCGAAGTCGCTTTGTTGACATTGAATTTCTATTGGTGAGTGCACTTCAATTTTCCATCATTTGTACTTTTGACATTTGAAAATATCCTTACATCAACTAGATTTTCATCGTTATGAGTTGTGATGTTGATTGAAACTGTATTGTTTCCTTTGTCCATGACTCGGGTTTTTATGTTTGATCACTCCTCTTGTTCTATAGGTTCAATCATTGTTTCTTTATTAATCAATGCTTCCTTTTTAGTCAGTTGTTCTAACTTGTTCTGCAACGACTTTTTGTCTTTTTTTAACTCTTAATTTGTATGATCGAGTTTTGACTATGATTCTTGAGGCGAGAAATTTCTGTCTCTATTAGTAACAACCTTATCAAATTTATTTTTGAGATATTGAATTTGTTGTTCTAATATTTTCTCATTTCATTGTTGTTTTGCTTGCTCATCCTCTAGTTTTTTAATTTGCATTGTAATTCATCTGTATGCGCATGGTACACATTTTATTTTGCAATGTATAATTTTTTACAATTGCAATAAATAAGCTTTTTATTTTTAAAGGTTGAGAGATACTCAAACTCCCCTTTACAATAAGGACATTTAGTCCAAAATACTGTATCATTTGTGAATTTCATAGTCTATATCAACTTATTAATATCTTTACAAATCGAATAAAGTTATTTAATAATCTCAATAAAGTTATTTCCTTTTATAAAGGTCTTGTATTTTCTAGTTTAACCTGACAAGTTAACCCTTATGAATCATTCCTCAATTTCCAAAATACACTTTACATGACTCTAAATTATTATTCTTATTATTATTATTATTATTTGGTATAATGTAATCTTTTATTTAAACATTGATCACACTTTAAGAGTTATAGTGGACAATGTTGCCGCCTAATTCACACCTCGGGTCACGTGGAAGAAATCTTCATGCCACTGAGTGAGACCTTGGCGGAAAGCGAGATTCAAGTGTTGTCATTTAATCTTGACTCCTTTGTCCAGGCTCTCTCCTAGCAAAGCCAAGGGGGGTGGTCCCTACTAAAATAATCTAAGGTTGTTAATCTATGAAAGGAAAACAACTAATCCAGGAGATATGATGATATAAATACTGAAACTGAGATATCTGCAAATAACGTATGTCAACACCATGCAAAATAAACATTCCATTCAACACATCAATTAACTTAAATATCAGAAATAAATAAATGATGCAAAATAGACGAATGCTAATGGATTGCTTGCGCGTAAGAGGGTTGCTGGTGATGTCTCAAGAAGTATTGCAGTTGTCTCGGTTGGTCAGCGTTAAATTAATTAAATGAGTGAATTAAGGAGTAGGTTAATTGTTGATCAGTTTATTAAAATGGTAATGATCTGATTATTAAGGGAAGAGGGTATTCCAAATATACCCGAGAGGTACAAGGAATATGTCCAGATTTACTTGGAAGTGGCTCTCACAGTGACGTGTGGGCTAAATGGAGTCGTGTGGTTGTGTTCAACACTACACCAACAAGGGTGTAGACTAACGGGACCCCACGGTCGCTTTCTAGTTGTTTCTGCTTCACTTGAAGAATTTGCCCACTACTCACTAATTTCGAATAAGTGTTGGATTTTCACTTTGGGGATTAATTGGAGTATGAAACTAATTACTAGTCACTCCAATCCCTTTCTGATTGTCCCATTGTTCCAACTGAAGGCCTGCAGTGTTCACAAGAGCATACGGGGACTAAGGCCTTGTCAATTTTAAAGGTTTTAAATTAAATGTGAGTTGTTTAAAAATCTCAATACCGATACTCTTGTTTTCGAGAACACGGTCGGATTTGTTATTTTTAAAGGAAATAAATTAAATACTGAAAAGAAAATTAACTAATCTAAAAAAAAAGAAAAAAGACACGGATCCCTCCTACGGGATGGGGTGCGAGCACTTGGCTTCCCGCTTGCTTCTCTTTTATTATGATAATTACAATGGAGATTTGTGTTCCTTTGTAGAATAAGAAACACAAAAATTACAAATTCAAGGCTTTAAAAATGCCCACAGAACAAGTAGCAAAAGGAAAGGCTCCCGGATGGCTTAAATCTTCAAAATTTCGCCAGAGTGCCTCTCTACTTGTTCATTAATTGCTGAAACAACGAGCAAATATCAATCAAATACACTAGATAATCAATTGAAACAATAAAAAATTGGCATATTATCGAAGTACTTTTAAAAGATAAAAATTTGAAGTATTGAAATTGTACTTGTTAGGAGCTAGATTTATGAGATTTGACCTTAAAATCAGATCTAACATAAAAGTAAATGTAAATCAGATTAGCTTATGATCCATCTTATTTCACTAATTCGATTAACACTTGTCAAAGTAACCAATAACTGAAATAAATTTATTTCTTGCAAAACGAAAAAAGAGAAGAAACAACTCGATGCCAGAACTTGGGTGATGGAGTTCTTCACAGTGGAACAGGGAGGTGTTATCCACTAAGTTACACTTAGGTAGATTTCCATTGAGTAGTCAAAGACTTGAACATTGAATTGTTCATCAATGTGTTCAGAAGTTCATCAGGCCAATCAGTGGCCCTTTTTTTTTATTTTTTATATGTTCATACCCTGCGGGGAAATTGTAATAAATGGCTTAGCATGATGAAATTATGTAAAAGGTTTGGATTTACTAAGACCTAGTCATCAATACTTTACTCTAGGGTGTTTTTTCCTTGAGAATTATACGTCGTTTTTTAATGACTTATAATTTCGACTTTTTCACCCACTCCTCCAAAGCTAGAGTAAATGTCTTGGTGGTTAGACCTTAGGAGGTTATTAAAACCTATGTGTCAATGTATATTACCATGCTAATCATTGTTTTTGAGTCATATGAACATGTACTAAGTCCCCCATAGGTTTTTTTTAATTTCCGGAAAATATAAATTTTTCTGTTTTTCCAGGCTTATTTTTAATAAGTTAATTAAAAATATTCAAAAGGCATAAAAGTGTGGTCTAGGGGTGGAATTTGCCATGGGGGTGCTCATTTTCTAACTCAGAGCACCCACTTAATCCCTTAACCCATTTTCCTAAGTTTTCGAGTAATTTTTTATCTCTAAAATTAATTATTACTCAAAAATGGTAAAAAAGACCAAAAAATAGATAAAGTGAAAAATTTGGCAACTCATAAAATAAACGAAACATGCTGAAATTGAAATTTGTGAGTTGACGAAGTAAAGTAGAAACATTTCGAACGTTTATAAAACACTTTTGAGTGTTTTTCTTGGCAAGTATCGGTAAGTGAAAGTTTCCTCATCTAAAGAGAGGGCACATTCTCCCAAAAGTGCATGTATCCATTATGAGATGGCATGAGTTTTAGCAAGTGGCGCTTTTGCTACTAGATGTTTCCATTGTACAAACGTCAAACAACTCATTCCAACTCATTTCTAAGTAATGCCAAGGACGCAAGTGCATTCTCTCTTGGGCAAGTGCACCCCCCCCTCTTTGTCATATTTTTCTATATAAGCAAGGCATTGCTCCATTATTTAGAATGAAGCATTGAACCTATGCACTTGTAATTTTGCTTGATCATTTGATCACATGTTAATGGAATATTTTGAAAGGCTTTTGAGGCCAGATGCTGTGCAGCCGTCTCCTTTGATGTGCTTTTGGTCGATGTTTTGAGGTGATGTCCAACTAGTCATTAATTATTTGCAATAATTGTTGATTTATCCAATTTAGAGGGTTATTCCAAAACACGTAGAATAAGCATTCATTGTCTTTGATTTGCTTATTAATGCTAGATTAATTAGAGATAATGAAGCAACATGTGTATTCAGTTGTACTAATGCCCTTCTAATCTTTGTGAATTACGCATTTTGGATTTAATCTCTTTTGGCAAGTGTTTGTGACAGTGTAGGATAGGTGACTGAAGGGGAAAGTTGAGCTCAGTTGCTTCTTCATCCATCTTCAGTTTTTCTTGTTTCATTTTGTTAAACTTCGTTGGGTTGCAGGCACATGGTCTTCTTTTCTTTCAAAACTAGAGCTGGTTCCCGTTTCTTCTACCTTAAAAAAAACTTAAAATTTATTGGCTACCGATCTTTTTAATTTTCAGATCTCTCTTTATTCTTAAAGTTAAATTTTATTTTAGATATGATATATATGTTTAGATCTCAATTTTAAAGCATATTTTTGTAGATCTAGCATAGTTAGCTTCTCAATTTTCAAGTAATCTAATAGTAAATTTTAAAGATTTGAATAAGAAGTTAGTATATTGATTTTTAATAGACCATTTAGCAGAATTTAAAGTGCTTTAATTGGTTGCCCCAACAGAGACGCCAAGATCCCAAGGAAAGCTTGCTTTCGTTGGTTCCTTTACTTGTTTTTATCATAGTTTAACTTAGTTTAATTTTTGTAATTTTTTAAAGGCTGTCCAAAGACACTTTTAAAGTGTTTTTGGGCATCTTTCATCACTAATAGCTTGTTGTTTTTGCTACATTGATGAACAGATAGAAGAAGACTCTAGCGAAAATTTGAACTTTTAGACCATCCGGAGCACCCTGGACGCTCCTTCCTTCTTCTAATAAAATTTTTCAATAAATTGTAAGCTTAGTGATCCTATTTTTCAAAGGATCACAAGCATTTCTGATCTTGTAATAATTAATAATAAAAAGAGCAAGTGGGCTACACAGCGCCCACACCCCATTCCCCTTGGGGGGATTCACACTGTCTCTTTTCTTGGAGTGATTTTTTGTGTTTTTTTTGTAGTTCCTAATTAACACAAACACAATCATCTTAACAGGCTGTATACTTTTTTACAAGTAATTTTAGTTTAAAGTTGCTTTAAATTTATTAGTTTTTGTAAAGAACACTAATCCACTACGATTTTTCCTAGTATCGAAAGGGAAAAGAAAATCATAGTGTAGTAATTAGTCTCATAAGTTTGTTTATATTTACATAAGCACACAATCTGTCCTAAAAGGGCTGTATCGTTTTGTACTTTGCCTTTTTTTTGAATTGGAACAAACATTTGCTTCTTTCGTGTATGCTCTACCCTTCGCAACTTTGTCCGACTCTTGGGGATATCAAAAGCGGAAGTGTGCATTAATTAATTACTCACATTTATTTTAATCAACTCACATTAATAAAATTAACATCCCCTAAACATTACGAAAATCCGACGTAAACTAGTTTGGTGAATAGTGGGCAAATTCTTTAGGGAAAGCGGGAACAACTAGAAAGTGACCGTGGGGTCCCGTTATGCTACATCATTGTTGGTGTAGTGTTGAACACCCCCCCACGACTCCATCTAGCCCACATTTTCCTGTGCGGAGCCACTTTTCCCAAAATCTAGACATATTCCCCGTACCATCCGGTATATCAGGAATCCCCTCTCTCCTTTAATCAATTCATCTTTTAATAATAAAATTGACCAAGAACATCATTTCTCCTGGATCTTTGATACCCACTTTCCTCTTATACCAAGGCAATCTTGCTGAGACAGAATGTCTTTTATCGCTGAGTGGGGGACATAACCAATTACTTTAAAGTACCCAATGTAAGATCTAAAGTGTTTTAAAGACTTAACAAGGGCATAGGCTTGTTTTTCCATTGTAGTGTATTTTAGTTCAGAATTCTGTAAGGACCTACTCATAAAAGCAATAGGTCATTCTCGACCCTCTTTGTTTTTTTGCAACAAAACTTCGACAATTTATCCTTTGAGGCAAATGAAAAAATTTGAAAGTCTTAGAGTAATCTGGTTTGATCAAAATTGGAGACCTTTGTTGATGTATTTGTAACTTCGGAAGATATTATGATGTATATTATCATTGTATGTTGTTGTAACCCCTTTGGGGATGTGTGTTACCCCTTTACGGGATGTCTAAATTGTGTCTAGACCTTGAGGTACAACCTTTGTTGTAATTCGAGGCAATAGTCCCCAATGTAACATCATGCAATATGTACTTGTAGTCTCTCTAGGAGAAGTGGGCCCCATGTGAGATGACATGTAGGCTCAAATGTTATATTTGGTTAGTGACTTGAAATGGTATAAATAGGGAGGCGCTCTCCCTCTTTTATACACAACTCATACACTCTCAAGTGCGCATGAGAGAAAGAGACAGTCAGAGGAGGAGAGATAGATAACTACTGAATACTTCATATTACTGCTTTTGATCATCTTACTATTCTGAAGAAGTTTGCGGGGTTTTCTCCTTTATGGTTTCCTTGGTGAAAATCTTTGTGTCTTGTGTATCTTTTATATCTTATGCATTTTGTTGTACTTGTTATTCTTTCATATAAAGATCCTAGATAATCGAATAAGATCTTAAGAAAATCTAACATGGTATCAGAGCCTCTCTGAAAGAAGGCACTGTGCAGCTGAGGGAACTAGGGCTTCCGAGTTGAAAGCGTTCTCTCCTTAGATCATCAAGCAAGGAGGGCTAGGTTAACTCGCCTCACTAGGGCGCATCTTTTGGTGGTAGTAGTTTCTGAATCGGAGAAGTTTCACTATGCAATTGAAATACAACTACAATGGCAGCTAATGTAAATTGGGGTTTCATGCGTGAAAGCCCCAGAAGACTGAATGTAGTCATCTTAGCACTTTCACTATAAAGCGAGATTGGAGAAGGCTCTCTTACCGACTAGGTTGCACCTAGTCGGACTTTCAGTGAGCTGCCAATGATGAATAATATACTTGTTCATCTTCAGAGCTTAGAAGTCCTTTCAGACCTTCATGACCATTTTATTTTTTGTAACACATGTTCATACCCCCTTGGGGAAATTATAAAAAATATCCTAGCATTTAATTTTTTATAAAAGGCTCGGGTACCCGAACTTAAGCATCAAGCTGACTAGCCCAAAGTGTTTTTTCCCTTGGTTATTATTGGTTGTTGAAAAACGACTAATAATTTTTGAGTTTTTCATTCACACCTCCAAAAGCTCGGGTAGTCATCTTGGTGTTTCAGCCTAAAGAGGTTATTAGAGCCTTTGTGTTGGTGTTTTTCACCATGCTAGGCATTCGAATTGAGTCGTATGGACATGTACTAGGTCCCCCTAGAGTTTCGTCAGTTTTCGTAAAAAATATTTTTTCTTGTTTTTTAAGCCATTTTTAATGGTTTAATAAATTTTTTTCAAAATGTAATAAAAGTCAGATACGAAGTCCGTTTCTGACGTGGGGATGCTCGTTATCACACTTGGAGCGCCCACTTTACCCGAGGGACCACTTTCCGCATTAGTCGGGCAGCCAGAGCGCCCCGTGAGGCATTATTCAGCTAAAAATGCACCAGAAGAGCATTTTAATGCTAAATTACATGAAATTAGCACTAAATGACAAGTGGAAAAAAGTCGAAATTAAAAGTTAAATTTGATGTGTTTAATGGGTAAAGTGACATGGCATGATGTCAACATAGTCATGCTACGCTTTTCCATGTAAGGGCTTTTAAAAACTTTGGGTTTTAAAACATAAAGTAATGAGCTAAATAAAAGGTGACGTCAACCATGGAAGAGCTCATGCTAGCTTAATTTGTAAAGGTTGCGCTAAGAAGTGGCCCCCACCTTATATCCAGATCATTTAAAAAATGGAACCTTGGCTTATAAAATGATATACCATACATTGATTATTGTTTTATGAATGAAACGTTTAGTGTTATGTAGTGGTGACGTCAACCAAGGTGGAGTTCACGCTAAACCTTTGTGGTAGTAGCGAGTTGCAAGGGTAGGCCCCCTTTACACGTGAGCTATGAAATAATTCGTTGACTCATCAAATGGGATATACATGTGACTTTTTTGAGGATCAAAGAGAGTATTTGGTTGGTGAGGCTCACGTCACATAGCCATACAATCGCGTGAAGGATATAAGAGCATGCGATTTGGTTTGGTAAGTTGGCCTTTGGGAGTTGGAGTGAGGTCGCCTACCTCATTTGAGGTGGCACCTCCTCCATACTAACTATTTAGTTAAACTAAATAAGCAACTCACCGATTTTTTTGATTGATTCAGTTCAACTCAGTTTCACTCAGCTAAACTCTTACTTCTTCTGCTAGTGTTGGTGGTGCCCCCGTGGGCTTGTATTTGCTATAAATAAAACTTTGCTCTCTCATTCAAACTAGTTGGAATGTACTGGGAAGAGCCTTGCTGAATGTAATCATTGTTTATTTGAGAAATAAAAGAGACTTTGGAGGTCTACTTGTGTGGTGCTTTGTGAGTGGATGTATTATCATTGTGCTTTGTTGAGATAATATTTGCAGGATCCATTTTGCTTCCAATTTCCAGATCTAGCTTGCTTGAAGGACTGGTATCAGTTTTGCAAGGTGAATGAAGTTATTTGTTTATTACTTCATTTTATTCAGTATGAATGTTTAGAGATGCAAAATTGAATATTTTCATTTGTTTATGGACATTTTCATATTTTAATCTCTAAGTGTATATGTTGCTGGATTTGATCTTGTTTGTTGAGTTGTGTGAAGTGCAGGTCATCTTAGCTAGAGATAGAGAGGATCTTGTTTGATCTTTCTCATTCTGATATTTTTTTGTTTACAGATAAAGTCCCTCGGTGCCCCACAATCAAAGCCTCAAGGATCATCTTGTTCTCTAAACTTCGCCTCTCTCCTTCTCAAATTTGTTTAAAAAATTATTTGTCCTTTATTCGAAAAGCAGTTGCAGATCTAAGGTTTTAAGGTCATTCTCATACATAGATTGTAATTACTTTTCATGATTAGATCTAGCTAAAGTTGAAAAAAGAATAATTTTCTAGTATAGATCTACATTACCAAGTTCTTCTTGCTTCAAGTCATCTGCATTTACAAAATTAAAAGTCTTGATTAGTAAGATTGACTGCCAAGTTTAAGTTTCAGATCTAGCATCTAAGTGCTCTAATTTGTTTGTTTTCCTTACGAAACAAACAAAGACCCTGAAAAAATAGCTTTTTAGTTCTTTTTTTCAGTTGCTTCTACTTAGTTCATTTCATCTTTTTACTTAGAAGTTTTTCAGCAGACTTTGGTAGTTTTCCCAAAGCACTCTTAAAGTGTTTTTGGGCATATTCTATTAATGTTTGTTGGCTATTTTTTGCAAGTTTACGATAAAAGAGGAGGAAACTTTGGCAAATTTTCGCAAAATCAATAAAAAAAAAGATCGATGGAGCTCCCCCTCGCATAAAAATAATTTTTTGCAATAAGTTGTAAGACTTTGGATCCCAATTTGAGGACCAAAGTGCACTCTCTTCCGCATCATTCTAAAAGCAAAATAAAGTTTGAGTAGGCTCATTAGAGTCTGGTCCCCGCCCCCCCATGGGGGGATTTGTGTCGGTGTCATTTTTTTGTCTTCTTGATATGTTTTAGCGTAGTTGTTTTTCTTTATCAATTTCATGCTTTATTTAAGTTTTGCAAGAGTAATCTGAATACTTACCCATTGCACTATACTGAAGTACCATAAGGGAAAAGATTTGAGCAGTGTAATAATAAAAAAAAACTTCAAATTCTTTTATGCACTGCTGAGTTTAAATCAATCCGACTGTTGCTTTCCCGAGTACCCGAAAGGTGAAAGAGTCTCTTCGGTCGTCATCTAAACAACTCATTGTTACGTCTTTAATAAAATAAACCAAGACTCCTTCCCCGTATGCTCTACACTGCTGCAGCTTGTTTGATCAGTTGGTTGTATCAGAAAGGGATACGAGTTACTAGATTTAATAGGAAAATCCATACAAGTGATTTTCTCGAGAACTCGGGAGGTTGCAAAGGGTAACTACTATAGAGTTAGGGGGCTACTCCAAGCAGGTTCATCCTCGCCTCGTTAGACACTTGGTATTACCACTTTAACACTCAGTTCGAAGGGACTTGACTTGTTGGGCCAAACCCACAATTTACCCTTCCTTAATCAATTCATTTAATAATCTAAAATTTACCAACTGAGACACTGCAATACTTTCACTGAGACTATACTAGCAACCCACAATCGCAAGCACTCTTTTCATTTCGACTCTGGTCTATTATGTTCTTTTTGCATAAGTTAATCTCGCAATGTGCCATTGAATATTGTGTATCTAATTTGAGTTAAAGTGTTGCTAAGGTTAATCTTGTTTGTAGCAATTGGTAATCTTTAATTTCATCCATTCCATATTAAAAGTCCAAGAATCAATTATTTCTCTCGTAGCATAAAAACCCTAGATTTTACTTTTCATTAGGGTCCACCCCCCTTGTCCTCGCTAGGAGTTGCCCTAGACGGAGGAGCTGAATACCAGATGACAACACTTGGCTTGAGCTTTCCCCCAAGGTCGCACCTAGTGGCTTGAAGATTTCTGCCACGCTACCTGAGGTGCGAATTAGGCATAACATTTTGGCGCCGTTGTCGGGGATAAATCTTTCTATTCCCAGAATACGACTTTGTTTTCCACTTTTTTGTTTTTGCTTTGTTTGATGAATGCTAGAATAAATCTTTACTTTTCATCTGGCGACTCCACTAACCATTTTCTCTTATAAATTTACAAAGAAAAGCAAAAAATTATTTTTTTGTGGGAGTGTTTAAATCCATTTTTTTTTCTCACTTGGCGACTCCATTGAAGGGATAAAGCCCTGTTTTCTCAAAAAACTTGTGAAGATTTGTTGTGTGTAGATGAGCACATGCGACACATTGATATTTTTTCCGAAGCTCATCAATTGACAACTACACCTGTTCAATACAAAGTTCCATGGTTTTATCAAATGCACATTGTTGATTTCTGATATGGATGAACTGAAGCAGCAATGTGGTGCTTAGATAGTCGAATTTTTTCAACCTATAGATTTCTCAAACATCTCAGCTTTTCCTAACTTTGGTCATGGTGTGGGGGATATATATAAATGGCTTCCAGTCTTTCATGGAAATTATGGTGATTCTGCCATCTGGCATGTCAAGTCTTTCCTTTAGTTGATTGTTGACTCCAATGTGCTTTATGAGGACAATATGATGGAAATGTTTGCCAGTACTTTTCAAGATGAGGCTTGTTGTTGGTTTTATCAGGACCTTCCTAATAAGTGTATAACCTCCTTTCCAAGCTTCCTTTGGATGTTTTTAGAGCAGTGGCATGATGGTAGGGGTAGTATGAATGGTTTGGAAATATTCCTTGAAAAGATCGTTACCTTCTACCTATCTGGGACAGAGTATCATACTGAGACATATGATGGACCCTTTGCCATGATACAGAGTGTTGAAGACTTGGAATTACTTCTCAAACATTTAAGTGAAGAAGAGGTCCATGACACTCCCATTGAAGAACTTCCTCGTGTTGTCATAGACAACGTCGAATGTGTGGAATTACCTCTGAGTTATTTTAGAAAGGAAGAGATTAAACGACTTATTAAAGAATATGATGCCTCTCTCAATACACAGAAGGATTCTGAAGATGGGCTAAATCTAATAGAAGAAGTTTATGAAGAAACCTCATGTGAAGATGTTGAAAATCATCCTCATGTCATATCAACAGAAAATAATGAAGATGTTGAAAACCATCCTCATGTCACATCAACAGAAAATATGGAGGATGTGGATAAGCTAGAGGAACCCATTGAGCAACATATCCCAAGTGACCCCATTGAAGATATTGATGAAGGTCTCTTGATTGAAGATGTTATTAAAGGTCATCTTCACTGTGCCATGATAGAAACTACTGAAGACTTAAAGTATCCTCAGGATTGTTTCAGCGAGGATGATCACATGGGTATTCAAGATTTACCTCAAGAAGAAACCACCACAGAAACTTATAAAGAGAATTATGCTGAGGTCTATATGGTGTATGATGACATTCCTCCATGTTCCCCTCATGGTACTGAGAGTTTGGAAAGTTCATTCCCTTGCAACATTTTTCAAACCAAACATTCTGAAGAAGAATATGGTGAACATGAGGATGAGTGTATCTAGGAATGTGATGCCATGGATGAGGATCCCCCCATATTTGAAAAAGGTATGGATGATGATTATTGGACATACATTAAGAAGCCCATTTTTGATGTATCGAGAGAAGGGAGTGTCGATTTGGAGACCTTTGGAGATCTTGGTATGGAAGAAAATCATGTAGATTTCTCATATGATCATTCAGAATCACACACGAGTGTTAGCAGTGAAGACCTGGGAAAGCAGTGGATTGAAGAGTCAGATTCGATTCAGCCGATGGAATGTCAGTCTTAGCCTACATCTTCACATTCAGAGGTTCCTCATGATTTGGAGCAGCTTGGGGCTTACACAGAGAGTTATCAGCCGATAAGCCCTTTTGATATGTATGATGGAGTTGTTGATCTTCCTCATCATATAGATATCTACATTAGCCCTATCCAGGTTTGGATAGAAGAAGCCTGCAGAAGCACATACCAGTTTGGGAGGCAGTTTGATGAAGTTCTACATGCCTATGATTTCCCGTCTAGCCCGCCCCTCTTGAATATCCGCACAAGTTTGCATTTTCTATTAAAAATATCCCTGTTTTGGCTGGTAACCAAACACATGAGAAGAATTTTAAATTTTGATCAAATGCTAAGGTGGTTACATTGGATTTTTCATTTTACTTAACATCGCGATTATGATATGTTTAGAGTAGGAAAACAAGCTCCTTAAAGTGAGAATTTACTTTCTGCATTTCCTTTCTGTACTTAGAAATAAATAACTTTTTATGTGGTTAAGTTTTTGTTTTCCACATTCTTGAATAAATGCAGCTTATGATTCATTTGGTTTTTATATAAAACTTGTTGCACTAAGGTTTTCTTGTCAAGTTGAGATGTTTTTACAGGTCATATAAACCAGAGATTCTGGGGTTCTCGTATCCTCTCCTTGCCCTATGACCATATCGAGCACACGTCCCACAGTTGGAGCCAGATGCTACTTACTAGGTTGCACCTAGTTGGACTTTCAGTGAGCCGCCAATGATGAACAATATACTTGTTCATATTCAGAGTTCAGAAGTCATTTCAGGCCTCCATGGCCGTTTTATTTTTTGTAACACATGTTCATACCCCCTTGGGGAAATTGTAAACAACGTCCTAGCATTTAATTTTTTATAAAAGGCTCGGCCTCCCAGGCTTAAGCATCAAGCCGACTAGCCCAAAGTGTTTTTTCCCTTGGTTATTATTGGTTGTTGAACAAACGACTAATAATTTCTGAGTTTTTCACTCACACCTCCAAAGCTGGGGTAGTCATCTTGGTGTTTCGACCTAGGGAGGTTATTAGAGCCTTCGTGTCGGTGTTTATCACCATGTTAGGCATTCGAATTGAGTCGTATGGACATGTACTAGGTCCCCCTAGAGTTTCGTTAGTTTTCACAAAAAATAAAATTTTCGTTTTTAAAGCCATTTTTTAATGGTTTAATTAAAAAATTTCAAAATGTAATAAAAGTCAGATACAGAGTCTGTTTCTGACGTTGGGATGCTTGTTTTCACACTTGGAGCACCCACTTTACCCTAAGGACCACTTTCCGCATCAGTCGGGCAGCTAGAGCGCTCTGTGAGGCATTATTCAGCTAAAAATGCATCAGAAGAGCATTTTAATGCTAAATTACATCAAATTAGCACTAAATGACAAGTGGAAAAAATTTAGAAGTCAAATTTGATTTGTTTAATGGGTAAAGTGACATGGCATGATGTCACCATAGGCATGCGACTCTTTTCCATGTAAGGGCTTTTAAAAACTTTGGGTTTTAAAACATAAAGTAATGAGCTAAATAAAAGGTGACGTCAAACCATGGAAGAGCTCACGCTAGCTTAATTTGTGAAGGTTGCGCTAAGGAGTGGCTTCGACCTTATATCCACATCATTTAAAAATGGAATCTTGGCTTATAAAATGATATACCATACATTGATTATCGTTTTATGAATGAAACGTTTAGTGTTATGTAGTGGTGACGTCAACCAACGTGGAGTTCACACTAAACCTTTGTGGTAGTAGTGAGTTGCAAGGGTAGGTCCCCTTTACACGTGAGCTGTGAAATAATTCGTTGACTCATCAAATGGGATATACATGTGACTTTTTTGAGGATCGAAGAGAGTATTTGGTTGGTGAGGCTCACGTCACATAATCGTACAATCGCGTGAAGGATATAAGAGCATGCGATTTGGTTTGGTGAGTTGGCCTTTGGGAGTTGGAGTGAGGTTGCCTACGTCATTTGAGGTGGCACCTCCTCCATACTAACTATTTAGTTCAACTAAAGAAGCAGCCCACCGATTTTTCTGATTGATTTAGTTCAACTTAGTTTCACTAAGCTAAACTCTTACTTCTTCTGCTAGTGTTGGTGGTGGCCCCCTAGGCTTGTATTTGCTATAAATAAAGCTTTTCTCTCTCATTCAAACTAGTTGGAATGTACTGGGAAGAGCCTTACTGAATGTAATCATTGTTTATTTGAGAAATAAAAGAGACTTTGGAGGTCTACTTGTGTGGTGCTTTGTGAGTATTGTGCTTTGTTGAGATAATATTCGTCGGATCCATTTTGCTTCCAATTTCTAGATCTAGCTTGCTTGAAGGACTGGTGTCAGTTTTGCAAGGTGAATGAACTTATTTGTTTATTACTTCATTTTATTTAGTATGAATGTTTAGAGATGCAAAATTGAATATTTTCATTTGTTTATGGACATTTTCATATTTTGATCTTTAAGTGTATCTACTGGATTTGATCTTGTTTGTTGAGTTGTGTGAAGTGCAGGTCATCTTAGCCGGAGATAGAGAAGATCTTGTTTGATCTTTCTCATTCTGACATTTTTTTGTTTACAAATAAAGTCCCTTGGTGCCCCACAATCAAAGCCTCAAGGATCATCTTGTTCTCTAAACTTCCCCTCTCTTCTCAAATTTGTTTGAAAAATTATTTTTGTCCTTTATTCGAAAAGCAATTGCAGATCTAAGGTTTTAAGTTCATTCTCATACATAGATTGTAATTACTTTTTATGATTAGATCTAGCTAAAGTTGAAAAAAGAATAATTTTCTAGTATAGATCTACATTATCGAGTTCTTCTTGCTTCAAGGCATCTGCATTTATAAAATTAAAAGTCTTGATTAGTAAGATTGACTGCCAAGTTTAAGTTTCAGATCTAGCATCTAAGTGCTCTAATTTGTTTGTTTTCCTTACGAAACAAACAAAGACCCTGAAAAAGTAGTTTTCTAGCTCATTTTTTCAGTTGCTTCTACTTAGTTCATTTAAGCTTTTTACTTAGAATTTTTTTGACAAACTTTAGTAGTTTTTCCAAAGCATTCTTAAAGTGTTTTTGGGCATATTCTATTAATGTTTGTTGGCTGTTTTTGGCAGGTTTACGATAAAAGAGGAGGAAACTTCGGCAAATTTTTGCAAAATCAAGCAAAAAGAAGACCAACGGAGCTCCCCCTCGCATAAAAATAATTTTATCCAATAAGTTGTAAGCCTTTGGATCCCAATTTGAGGACCAAAGTGCACTTTCTTTTGCATCATTGTAAAAGCAAAATAAATTTTGAGTAGGCTTATTAGAGTCCGGTCCCCATCCCCCCTGGGGGGATTTGTGTCAGTGTCATTTTTCTGTCTTCTTTATATGTTGTTAGCGTAGTTGTTTTTCTATATCAATTTCATGCTTTATTTAATTTTTGCAAGAGTAATTTGAATACTTACGCACTTTGCTATACCGAAGTACCATAAGGGAAAAGATTTGAGTAGTGTAGTAATAAAAAAAAACTTCAAATTTTTTTATGCACTGCTAAGTTTAAATCAATCGGACCGTTGCTTTCCCGAGTACCCGAAAGGTGAAAGAGACTCTTCGGTTGTCATTTAAACAACTCATTGTTACATCTTTAATAAAATAAACCAAGACTCCTTCCCTTTATGCTCTACACCGCTGCAGCTTGTTTGATCAGTTGGTTGTATCAGAAAGGGATACGAGTTACTAGATTTAATAGGAAAATCCACACAAGTGATTTTGTCGAGAACTTGGGAGGTTGCAAAGGGTAACTACTACAGAGTCAGGGGGCTCCTGCAAGCAGGTTCATCCTCGCCTCGTTGGACACTTGGTATTACCGCTTTAGCATTCAATTTGAAGGGACTTGACTTGTTGGGCCAGACCCACAATTTACCCATTCCTTAATCAATTCATTTAATAATCTAAAATTTACCAACTAAGACACTGTAATACTTTCACTGAGACTACACTAACAACCAACATTCGCAAGCACTTTTTTCATTTCGACACTGGTCTATTTTGTTCTTTTTGCATAAGTTAATCTCGCAATGTGCCATTGAATATTGTGTATCTAATTTGAGTTAAAGTGTTGCTATTTGCAGCAATTGGTAATCTTTAATTTCATCCATTCCATATTAAAAGTCCTAGAATCAATTATTTTTTCCGTAGAGTAAAAACCCTAGATTTTACTTTTCATTAGGGTCCACCCCCCTTGGCTTCGCTAGGAGTTGGCATAGACACAGGAGCTGAGTACCAGGTGACAACACTTGGCTTGAGCTTGCCCCCAAGGTCGCACCCAGTGGATTGAAGATTTCTGCCACGTTACCCGAGGTGCGAATTAGGCGGCAACAGGCTCAGAAGCCGAAACTTTTATAGGATGAAGATAAATTCTTGTTGTACATTGTGTAAAAGTTTCAGCCTCAGATTCGCTATAGTTCAGGAGGTATGGTTCCTCCAAATCAGGGTTCCATCCTTCTCTAGAATACAGTCATAAAAGGTGACCTAGGGAGATTTGCTATATCTCGAACTAGGAAGGTCCAAACGAAATTTCGCAAGATTTTGCAGGTAGGGCACAGACGGTAGTTTATGTGGTACACTTTTCAGACCCAAAATGTGAAACAGTGACACATGGAAGTCTGTACAAGTTCGCTATGCTGAACAACCCCCAAAACAGAGTCCCCAAACCGGTCACCTTGGGAAACGCGGCATAAGTCCCACTTAGGGAATCCATTTCTCTTCTAACCTATGGGGTTAGAAAGAGGACATATTAGGCTATCTCAGTGCGAAGTTTCATACTATAAGGAGCCAAAACTTCGGAGATACAACATAATCAATATCAGACATTTCTGCAGAAGAAATTGGAAAACTAGGGCTTCTTGTTCCAAGAGCTTCCCACCACTGTTTTTCAGAAAGGAGTACATTGGACAACTCACCTTGAAGAGGCCTATCTTTCTGGCTAATCAGAAGTTTGAAATTCCAATTTTGGAAAATTAAGGTTTCTCTGATAAACTCTAGATTAGCCAGCTCCAGAACTAGGTCGGACACCTCAAATCGGTAAGATCTAAATCTTTGCTATTTCCATTTGAGGTTCTCATTTTAAAATGACTAATGACACCTAGCTTGATGACAAGCTTGGTGATGCTAACAACTTTTAAATATGGAAGTATAGGACCTCCCTTATCCTTAAAAAAATGACTTAGATCCGTATTTCAGTAAGGAAGTTCTAAGAGCCTAAGGGAGATGAGGCTAAGGCTAGAGCCAAGAGAATTATTGCAGGTTCTATTAAAGATCATCTCATCGCTCATGTGTCATTCTTGAAGACACCAAAAGGAACTGTTCGATGCTATGACGAAGCAATCGAAGAAGAATAAGAGATTGTTATAACCACTTGGAATGGCCTCCCAAGATCATGGGATTCATTCATTCGAGGAATGTGTGCTAGAAGGAAGTTGATTACCTTCAACAAACTCTGGGAAGAGTGCACACAACAAGAAGCTCGACTCATAATAAGAGAAGAGAAGATGGGAGCAACTGAAGATCAAGCTCTCACAATTCAAAGAAGATCCCTCAAGCGATGAGGAATATGAAGGACTCAACTCTTGAAGAACCTCTTATCCATCTTAGCATTTGGATAAGAAACGATGCATTTGTGAATGAAGAAGATGATGAAGCTGAAGGCTCAAGGAGTCTACCCACCAAACAAATAAAGATAAGTATTCAATTGTCATTTCATGATATTGTTTGGTTGTGCATTTGTTTATATTCAGTTGATGTGTTATGCATGTTTGAGTATTTGCATTTATACTATTGAATTACACATGATGGGTAAGAAGTCTGATGTTGTACAACATTCCATTGCTACTTATCTAGATTGAAAACTCTTTGCTGACATATTAGGAGTAGTACACACTCTTAATAACATTGGGCTAGAAGGAATCTAGAAGTTACTGTATGTGTACGGGATATGAATGAATGTTGTAGCATTGGCTAAAATAGTTGCATGGCTTTGTGACATATATTTGTCACTATTAATATGTTTTGGAAATCATGAGATGTTTCTAATCATGCAACTAAACTTGACTTGTAGATCATTTCGAAGAACAAGTAGTGACAGTTCAGAAGAGGAACTTGAAGCTTCTCGGGTCAGAGACACCGTGGTGAAAGAAAGAGCTTCAGAAGAATATAAAGAGAATGGTAGATCCACCTCGAGAGATGAAGACCACCTTGGGCACGAGAAATAGTCCAAGATGAAGGATAGTATGATGAGACTTCCAAAGAAAACAAGAGGCCTCGGACACACGCCAGTTACGTGACACTGTTGAGTGACATCATTGATGCAGAGCCTTCCAGCTATGAAGAAGTAGCCAAGAAGAAAGGGAAGGAGACTATGATCCAAGAGTACCAGATGATCAAGAGGAATGATGTCTAGGATACGATGTCGAGGCCTAAGGGAAGTTCGTAGTGTCTTCCATATGGATCTACAAGATCTAGCATGCAGTAGATGGCAACATCGTGGGATACAAGGCAAGATTCGTAGCACGCGGCTTCTCATAGAAAGAACGCACAAACTACGAAGAGACATTTGCTCTAGTGACGAGGTACACTTCCACTAGATCCATACGTTCAGGTATGAGATGGGAGATACACCAGCTGACATCAAGACATCATTCTTGAATTGTGTAGTCAAGGAGGAAGTATACGTAGAGCAGCCACTGGGAGTTGAGACACATGACAGGTAGACTCATGTGTACAAATTAAAGAAGGCCTTTTACGAGCTCAGAAGGCACCCATGGGATAGCACATACAATTACATGAGGAGCTTGAAGATCACCTAGAGTGATGAAGATCTTAACCTTTGCTACAGAGTTGAAGATGAAAGCCTATAGAGGATGACAAGCTCACAGATGGGTGCGAGAAGAACTTTTCAACAAAGTTCAAGATAGAGGATCTTGGTATCCAGTGACCCTAGATGGATACATAGAATATTAGTAGCAAAGGAAGCTACTTGTCACTCCAGTACATAATGTTTCAATACATAGAGTATGAGAGGCAGAGGGGGAATGATGCTCCGATTTAGAGGGAGTGATTGCAGAAGATCCCTAGGTTCGATATGGTATGATAGGATGGACAACCTACTGATGGCCCTAGGCTTTATTGAGAGTAAAGCGGATTCCAACCTTTACGTCAAGGTTGAAGGCAGAAGACCAATGATGCTCTTGTTATATGTTGATGACATGTTCCTAACAGGCGAAGAGAAACACATTAAAGATGCAAAGAGGAGACTTTCTACAGAGTTCGAGATGAAAGACCTAGGGATGATGCATTACTTCTTAGGCATGGAGGTGTGGCATAGTACAGATGGTGTCTTCCTTGGTCAAGGGAAGTATACTGTAGAGATCCTGAAGAGGTTCAGGATGATGGACTGCAAGGCAATAGCCACACCCATGGTATCGAACTTGAAGCTACTTTGTGATGCTTCATTAGAGACAACTGATGCCACGATATATCGTCAGATGATTGGATCATTGATGTACCTGATGAACATGAGACCAGACATATGCTTTGCTGTGAACACCTTGAGCCAGTTCCCAACGGATCCAAAACAAGTTCATCTGGTTGTTGCAAAGCATATATTGAGGTACCTGAAAGGTACAATTAATTATGGGCTCAGATATGACACAAATCAAAAGGTTAACCTGCAGAGTTATGTTGATTCAGACTGGGTTGGAAGGGCCTTAGATAGGAAGAGCACTTCAGGGTGTTGCTTTAGTATGGGATCAGGTGTGATCTCTTGGTTTAGCAGGAAGAAGTCCTGCGTGGCATTGAGTACAATCGAAGCATAATATGTTGTAGCTTGTTCAGTTAGTTGTGTGGCAGTATGGCATAGGAAGCTACTGTCTGATTTGTTTGATCTCTAGTTAGAGGCGACTTGTATCTTCTGTGGCAAGTAGAGTTGTATGAAGTTGTCTGAGAACCCAGTGTTCCATGACAAGTCGAAGCACATTGAGATCAAGTACCACTATATCAGGGATATGGTGCAAAGAGGAGCAGTGAAGCTCCAGTATGTTGCGACGGATGAGCAGATAGCCTATGTGTTGACCAAGCCATTAGCTAGAGCGAAGTTTGAATACTTCAAAGAGAAGCTTGGTGTACTTCAGATCAAGGTTCCTCCCAAGGGGAGGTGATGGGTCTGGAAGACATAGATGCATGAGAGTGGTTCTCACATGGTGGTAGGTGTGTCCTCCCATGGTGTAGATGTAAGGGTTGTGGTCGAGATGTGTGCATCTAGGCTGTGCTTTGAGTGACGATGAGGTGATTGATGACGAGACGATAGCAGGGGACTCAAGTTTTGCAGAGGCATATAATCAGTCCTGGGATGCTCCTTCAGGTTTTGCAGAGGCATATAATAAGTCCTGGGAGATCCTTCAGGTTTTGCAGAGGCATATAATCAGTCCTGGGATGCTCTTTCAGGTTTTCCAGAGGCATATAATCAGTCCTGGGATGCTCCTTCAGGTTTTCCAGAGGCATATAATCAGTCCTGGGAGATCCTTCAGGTTTTGCAAAGGCATATAATCAGTCATGGGATGCTCCTTCAGGTTTTGCAGAGGCATATAATCAGTCTTGGGATGGTCCTTCAGGGTTTGCAGAGGCATATAATCAGTCCTGGGAGTCCCTTCAGGTTTTGTAGAGGCATATAATTAGTCCTAGGATGCTCCTTCAGGTTTTGTAAAGGCATATAATCAGTCCTGGGAGATCCTTTAGGTTTTGCAAGGCAATAAATCCCGAGCTATACCTACTTGATGATTTGAAGACCTACATGGAGGCTAGGACTACATCCAACATGAAAAGGGTTGGCACTGTAAAAACTTTTGATGACGGATAGTATGGTACGATGATCAAATTATAAGAAGATGATGGCAACAACTATGATGAAGACTCTATGACTCCGTGATGCTGACGATGCAATGAAGACCTGACCAAATGTATTAATGACTGTGTAGAGAGAGAATATCTTCCTAGTTAAGAGGAAGTGTTGATGTATTTGTAATTTCGGAAGATATTCTGATGTATATTATCATTGTATGTTGTTGTACCCCTATTGGGGATGTGTGTTACCCCTTTATGGGATGTCTAAATTGTGTCTAGACCTTGAGGTACAACCTCCGTTGCAAGTCGGGGTAATAGTCCCTAATGTAACATCATGTAATATGGACTTGTAGTCTCTCTAGGAGAAGCGGGCCCCATGTGAGATGACATGTAGGCTCGAATGTTATATTTGGTTAGTGACTTGAAAGGGTATACATAGGGAGGCACTCTCCCTCATTTATACACACCTCATACACTCTCAAGTGCGCCTGAGAGAAAAAGAGAGAGTCAGAGGAGAGATAGATAGTTGCTAAATACTTCTTATTACTGCTTTTGATCATCTTACTATTCTGAAGGAGTTTGCGGGGTTTTCTCCTTTATGGTTTCCCCAATGAAAATCTTTGTGTCTCGTGTATCTTTTATATCTTATGCATTTTGTTGTACTTGTTATTCTTTCAGATAAAGATCCTAGATAATCTAATCAGATCTTAAGAAAATCTAACAACCTTGCTATACAATCCTTGATGCTTCTAAAGGATTTTTTTCCCTCGTTATCCCATTCAAACTTAGCATATTTTTTAAGGAGCTTTTGCATGGGTTTCATCAATTCAACTAAGTTTGGTAGGAATCTTCTTATAAACTTGATTTGACCATTAAAGGACTGCAAGTCTTTCTTATTTTGACGGAAGGGAACTTTCTTTATGGATTCCACTCTTTCAGGGTCTATCTTCACATCGTCTTTGGAAATAATGTGCCCAAGCAAGTTGCCTTCATTTATCCCTAAAACTGATTTAGTAAGATTTAAAGAAATGTCAAACTTTTTTACATCTTTCAAAAACCTTCTTGAGATGGCCTATATGATTAGATCTTTCTTTGGAAAATACTGTAAGGTCATTTTGATAGATTTCAATTGTGTTTCCAATTAACTCATTGAAAGCATAATCCATGGCTCTTTGGAAAGTTGCACTTGCATTCAAAAGACCAAAGGGCATCCTTAAATATTCAAATGTAAGGTGAAGTGAAGGTGATTTTATGTCGATCATCCATTTTTACAAGGACTTGATTATATCCTGAGAATCCGTCCAACATAGACATCATACTTGACCCTGTTACCCTTTGAAGTAATGTTTCCATATCTGGCAAGGGATACTTATCTTTTATGCATGAGATATTCAAATTTCGGAAACCAATGCATATCCTCAACTGTCCATTCTTTTTTCTTACTACTACCAAGTTTGAGCACCATGATGAATGTCTTGTTGGTGCAATGATGCCTGCTCCCAACATTTTCTGTAGCTCCTATTGGACCATGGGGGCCACCTTGGGATTTATTCTTCTAAGCTTTTGTCGAAAGGGCTTGGTATCTGGTGCTGAATACAATGGAATTGTGTGTTGAAATACATCATCCCGATAAGCTTTTAATTCATCATATGTAAAAACAAACACATCTCTAAATTCTTTTACCAACTCATATCAAATTCTTTCTCTCTTTCTCAGAAGTCCTTTTTTCGATTTTTATGTTTCTTGGCTCTTCTTTAGTACCAATGTTTATTTCTATGTAATCCTCTAGTTTTATGGTTTCCTTCTTTTTATATCTATTTTGCCTATCAAAGGTTTTTTCCCGTTCAACAACTTTCTTCGGGACACGATTACTAGGATGATCATCCTCTTCTTTGTAGGAACCGTTCTCCTCTTAGTAGCTGACCTGAAAATCTGAAAACTCTTTCATATTGTTGTGAAGTTTATAATTTGCCTATTATCTTTAAATACTTTCTAATGATCAAGGTTGTCTGGGACGGAGGGCCTGAAATTTATTTCAAATTTTCTATTACCCTTTGTCAACTCTTCTGTGAATTCTAATGTGGAAGCTGCTACAACAAGCTTGTTTGCTTCACTGTTTTCTAAACGAGGCACCACCATAAGGTCTAAAGCACTAAAATAGTCCATGGTGTCCCATACAACATTCCTATACTTTGTTAGTCTTTCACTATTACATGCGAATCAATTCTTGACTTGGGAAATAATCAAGTTTGAATCACCTTTAAACTCAACAACATGATGCCCATGTCTTTAGCAATCTCAAGCCCTTGTAGAAGTGCTTCATACTCAACAACATTATTTGATGCATCATATTCAAGTTTGTAAGCAAGTTTAAATTTTTTATTTGAAGGTGAAGTTATAACAACCCCTGTCCCTTTTCGTGATTTAGAAAACACTCCATCAAAGCTCATTCTCTATAGCTCATCAGCTTCTTCATCATTAGCCTTTTCTCTGATAGGTATGAGGTAGTTTGCATAGATTGCATGGTTTTCAAGGCTATCTGTTTTGCAGATGTATTTGTTATCTTGTTCATCAGAGTTCTCAACATGATACTTTCTTTCCTTTTCCCTATACAGTTTAACATGCGCATCTTTAAAGGCTAGAATCATGGCATAGGTCCAATCCATTTGGATAGATCCCCCAAGGGATGCAACCCATTTCCTTGATAACAACATTCCCCATATATTAGGCACATCTATGACTACTATGTCCATGGTCACACTAATGTCTGGGTATGCAGCTAATTTGACTGGAAAATTTAGAATTATACCCACAACATCGATTTCTCTTGAGTCCATGGCACATACATTTTGATATGGCCTTGTGATTTTGAAACCCATTTTCTCCATAACTTTCTTAGTCGTGATGTTAGATGATGCGCCCAAATCAAGCATATAGTTGTGCAATAACTTATCATTTGCAATTAATGAAATGTAGAAGGCAGGATGGTCTTTTTTATTAGGATCCCTACTATGCAAAACAATAGGAGTATCTTTATTAAAGTTGCTTTGTTTCCTAGAAGGACTTTCGGTAGACTTGTTCATAACTGTTTCTTTTGGTTTGTTGGCTATTTTTTCCTTGGGCTTTTCAGTAATTACTAATTACTTCTTTAGGCTTTTCAACAATCTTTTCCTTAGGTTCCTCTAAGGTTTTCACGAAAATATCTGTTTGACTAGGAATTCTCAGGATCTCAATCACTGGGACAGGAATTTTAGCACTTGCCAACCAATTGCCCAAATCAATATTCAGATCTACAAGAGGAGGAATTTTTACCTTTGGCACGTGTTGATCTGATTTGGTTGGGATCACAGTCTTCCTTCTTTGATAGACCACACCTTTGTACTTCTCAATAATTTGCTCAGGAGTTGGTTTTTCACAAAAATTCTTTTTTGCATTATCCTTCTCTTGACTGTATTCCCTTCCTTGTTTCCATTTTTCTTTCGAAATGGGATTGATATGTCTTACAACATTTATATAGTCAAGGTTTCTTGGATAACCCACAAAATTATTCATCTCCATCTGCTCTTGTTCCATTATGTAACAAAATTTTGGACAAATACACTATTCATGGAACTCTTCACAAGGTCGACAATAGGGTGGAACGTCATCAACCATGTTGTTTTATTCGAGTTGGTTGGGAGGTCTTTGCTCTTGGGGAGGATACTTCTTTTTCCATTCTTGATTTGGCCTTGGTTGAAAACTTCTTTGATTTTGAACAACATGAGTTTTCTCAATGGCCATCAATCTATTTTGCATTGAATTCATTTGGGAATTATGATTTACCATCATTTGTTTCATCATTTCAGACATCTCCTTGATGGATTCTTTGGTTTGATCTTTTCTTTCCGGTTCAAATGTTTTTCCTTTGGAATCATGTAGTTTGGGAGTGGAAGCATCGACTCTAAAAAAAACAGGAAGATTGGATTTTCCAGATGATTGCATGATTTTGTCTATTTTTTCGGTAGTTTCCATAGCACCAATTAGAGTTGTTGGCTCCTTGTCTATAAGCTGATATCTCATTTCTCGTTCAAAAGCTTCTATATATTAGATGAGAATTGATGCATCAGGGGGTGAAATATCTTTTATGAAGTCTGGCGACCAGATCAATAAACTTTTTATTAAACTCCTCAATTGTTCCATTCTCTTTTTTTTAGTATCAGTTAAGGAAACCAACAGATGCCAATTCTCTTTCTTGTCACCCCATCTTGAATTGAAGTATGTCTCAAATTGTGCAAAGGTTTTGATGCCATTATCATCCAAATTGGTGAACCACTCGAATGCATCAGCTTCTAGGGACAAGGCAAAGAGCCTCATCTTGACATCTTCATAATTCACATTATGGCACCACTTGTTGTAACACTGTGTAAAAGACAACAGGTGAGACTTGGCAGTTATAGCATCATTATCGTAAAAAGAAGGAACCCTTTCAATGGCTTTATCAGGGATTTGATGAGGATAACCAACAATGGCAGAAAAGTCCAAGGGCTTAAAAAGGTTAGCCATGCTAGTAGATGGATTACTTAATTGAAGATTATCAACAAATAAAAGGTGAATGCCAAAGATTGACTTAGATCTAAGATCTTCAAGGATTTTACGAGAAGCTAGCTTGTTTTTCCTCCTATGATAAACTTGTTTAGGCTCGAGGATGAACTGAAGTGAGCCTTCAAAGTTTCTTCTTGTAGAATTCCTTGGTAAAGTTAAAGGTAGTGAAGTCGCCAGATGATTTGAGTAAAATTATTCAGTTTACAACATTCATCAAACAAAGCATAGAAAAAAAAAAAAAAACTCAAAAGTTGTATTCTGGGAATCGAAAGATTTATCCTCGGCAACGATGCCAAAATGTTCTCGTCTAATTCGTACCTCTGATCACGTGGCATAAATATTCAAGCGATTGGGTGCGACCTTTGGGGCAAGCAAGAGTCAAGTGCTGTCACTTGATCTTGACTCCTCCGTCAAGGCTCTCTCCTAGTGAAGCCAAGGGGGGTGGTCCCTATTAAAAAATCTAAGGTTGTTAATCTATGAAAGGAAAACAACTAATCTAAGAGATATGATGATATAAATACTGAAACTGAAATATCTGCAAATAACTTGTGTGAACACCATGCAAAATAAACATTCCATTCAACACATCAATTAACTTAAATATCAGAAATAAATAAATGATGCAAAATAGACCGATGCTAATGGAGTGCTTGCGCTTAAGGGCGTTGCTGATGATGTCTCGAGAAGTATTGTAGTTGTATTGGTTGGTCACTTTTAAATTAATTAAATGAGTGAATTAAGGAGTGGGTTAATTGTTGATCGTTTTATTAAAATGGTAATGATCTGATTACTAAGGGAAGAGGGTATTCCAAATATACTCGAGGGGTACAAGGGGTACGAGGGTATGTCCGGATTTACTTGGAAGTGGATCTCACAGTGACGTGTGGGCTAAATGAAGTCGTGGGTTTGTGTTCAACACTACACCAACAAGAGTGTAGGCTAACGGGGCCCCATAGTCGCTTTCTAGTTGTTCCCACTTCACTTGAATAATTTTCCCACTACTCAGTCATTTCGAATAAGTGCCGAATTTTCACTTTGGGTATTAATTGGAGTATGAAACAAGTTACTAGTCACTCCAATCCCTTTCTGATTGTTCCACCTATCCAGCCAAAGGCCTGCAGTGTTCACAAGAGCATACGAGGACTAAAGCCTTGTCAATTTTAAGGGTTTTAAATTAAATGTGAGTTGTTTAAAAATCTCAATACTGATACTTTCGTTTCTGAGAACACGATTGGATTTGTTAATTTTAAAGGAAACAAAACAAATATTGAAAAAAAATTAGCTAATCTAAAAAAAAGAAAAAAGACACGGATCCCCCCTAGGGAGATGGGGTGCGAGCACTTGGCTTCCCACTTGTTTCTATTTTATTATGATTATTACAATGAAGATTTGTGTTCCTTTGTAGAATAGGAAACACAAAATTTACAAATTCGAGGCTTTAAAAATGCCCACAGAACAAGTAGCGAGAGGAAAGGCTCACAGATGGTTGAAATCTTCAAAATTTCGCTAGAGTGCCTCTCTATCTGTACATTAATTGCTGCAAAACAGTGAGCAAATATCATTCAAATACTCTAGATAATCAATTGAAACAATAAAAATTTGACATATTATTCAAGTACTTTTAAAAGATAATAATTTGAGATATTGAAATTGTACTTGTTATGACCTTAAAATCATATCTAACTTAAAAGTAAATGTAAATCATATTAGCTTATGATCTATCTTATTTCACTAATTCGATTAACACTTGTCAAAGTAACTGGTAACTGAAGGAAAATAATTTTTGTGAAATGAAAGAAGAGAAGAAACAACTCGATGCCAGAACTTGGGCAATGGACTTCTTCATAGTGGAACACAGAAGGATTGTCTTTTTGTAAGACTTGGAGAGAAGGAAGATGTAAACAAACTCAACCTCTTCTTCAAGCGAAGCAACCTGCAACTTGGACAAAGACTTGTACAGAAAAATGATTAAGAAACTTGGTGTTACCTGCCACAGAAACTTAGAAAACAAGATTATTAAAAAAAAATAATAGTGTCCTTCTAAGGGATCTGAAACAAATATACAGTAATATCTTCAAGCAAACAAGCTATTAAATCTTACCCTATGGGAGATAACTCCCCTTCAAAGGCCCAACTCAACCACAAAATTGCAAGAAAATGGACATCATTGGTCACTTCATAGATATGAAACAATGCTCATCCACACATGAAAATGCTACACAGTTCTTGACCTCCAAAGCCTTTTATTCAGAATGACAATGAAAATATTACAATAACATACAAGCAGGGGTTCGACCTTCGATGCCAAAACATGGACTGAGTGCTTGCGTAAATAGATGAACCCACTACCTAGAGGGGGCACATTTTCTCAAGTATGCGTCAAGCTCACATGAGGTGGTTGTGGGTTGGTGTAAGGTTGGAACAAGAGATAGGTATTGGAAACATCAAATGATGGGAATGGCACTTGCCAAAACTCAAAACCTTTTTCAAATGATGAAGCTTTTCCAACCCTATGCGCCCCCACTTGGAGAGATGCACCCCTCTCTTCATGAGGAAACTTCCAATGCTTGGCTTACTCGGACATGGCAGTGTTTGACATTCCAACATCACTCGGGTACCTGGCACTTTATTTTTCCAAGTTGTTGCCGCCTCTTACGCACCTGGGTTAACGCAGCAGAAATCTTCAAGCTGCTTGGTGCGTCCTTGGGGGCAAGTCTCGAGTCAGGTACTGTCAACTGATCTTGACTCCTCCGTTTAGGCTTAACTCCTAGCGAAGCCAAGGGGGGTAGTCCCTACCAAAAGAGTTTCTAAGACTCTTTATTGTTTTCATTGTTTCAATTGATTGGGTTGTTTAAGGAGTTAGAAATGAATAAATTGTTGACACGACACTATGCAAAATTATATAACTAAATTCAATAGCAATGTAAGATATATCAATAATCACAATATGACTATAAGCTAAGTCACCGTGTTCGGCGATTTTCTGCCTTCAAGTTCGAAAATCGCCGAACTTTTAACCTCCATGATTTTATTCGATTAAAATTGCCGAACTGAAACGCGATTTTGAATTTTTTGTATGCGGCGAACTTTAAATCGATTAAATTCGTTCGAATTCGGCGAATTTTATAAAAAAACGCCAAAAAATTCACCTTGGAAATCGTCCCGAGGTTTTTAACCTAGATCGCGGGCTTTTTTTTTATGTTTTAATCTTTCACTGGCAGCGCACCTCCCTTTCAACAGACCCGACTCTCGACAGACCTCCCGGCCGGTGGCGACAGACCTCCCGATCGGCGACGACAGACCTCCATTGACCGTCCTCTCTTTCTTTCGCAGTTGCAGTCTACTGTCTTGCAACTCCTCTCTTTTGCGGTGAACAGAGCAGGCAGACGGGTGTAGAACTTTCGTGGCGGACAGAGCCTGACTGCTGTTTTGCAAAACAGCCTGCAGTTCCTGACTGACGGCGTCACGGCAGCCTGCAGGGTTGTTCGACTTCAAACTTCATCCCATTGTAGACTGTAGTTTGCTGGAGGGTTGTTCAAAGTTCAAACTTCATCCGCGATTTGCTGGAGCTTGGCCGCGATTTGGAGCTTGGCCACGATTTGGAGCTTGGCCACGATTTGTTGGAGTCTGCTATTATCTTATTGCTCAATGCTCAGGGTTACAGCCTACTGCTAGTGCTCACCACGACTTGTTGACCAAAGATCAACTCTGTCCAGCACCGTCAAGTGTCCACTGTCCACTGTCAACTTTCAAGTTTTCAACAACTTCCACAGTCCACTGTCCAGGTTCCAACTTTCAACAACTTCCAAATTGTTTTATAGATTTACTGTTTACATTTGATAATTGAAACTTGAAACTTGAAACCTTAGATTTAGACTAAGATCGGTTGTCCACTGTCAACAAGCTGTTAGTAAATCATTTACTGTAAATGGAGACTAAGATCATCATCCACTGTCCATAATATGTAATAGCTGTGACTTGAGAGTAAACTGTAGGAAATTAAAATTTTTATCATAAACTGTACGAAATTAAAATTTTATCATAACTTGTAAGTTGTGACTTGTGAGTAAATTGTACAAAATTAAATAATCTATTAAATACATATTTGGCCACTGGTTATGCAGAAAAATGGCACCCCATAAATCTTCAGCAGAGGCGTGGAAATATGTCAAGAAGGAAGGATTACATGTTACATGTCTGCTATGTGGGCACAAGTTTTGTGGTTGCTTAACTCGGGTAGTGGATCACCTTCTTGGCGTTAGTAATGTTGACACTGAGAGGGGGGGTGAATCAGTGTGAAGCCAATTTTAAACTTTTCACAGTTAGCTTGATACAGATAACTACCAATTCATCATTCCATTATTTTATCCATCATATCATAAACATCTTTCATATCAGCATTCACATAGCATAAGCATTTAGATCATTAGAAACCATAAGACAACAAAACACAACACAATATAATTTTGTAATCTTTTTGTATTATTTTTGTCCGGCTACAACCGTTAGGCAAAATCAGCACCTACTGATAAATAGAGCACCTACTCTTAATCCAGGACTCTGCCTGGTTTTCTTAGACCCTGCTAAGAAGGGTTTGAGGTATCCTAACCTCAAAAGCAAGACAAGCTTGCTTTTACAAAACAGTATACTTGTGTCACACAAGAAATCTCTGACACATCAAAGCTGCTCATCTTCTCTGCCCATCACATCAACTCTGTTGTACCACTGCTCACTGCTGCTCATTTTTCCTGCTCATCATATAAGCACTGCTCATCATTCTGCCTTATGAGCAATCCTCTGTCAACTGTCCAAAATACTGCTAGCTGCCCATAACACAGTCAACTCAATTAACATAAAGGACTTCACAAACCAGACTGTCTAACAACAATCAACCTGGTCATTATCATCATTGTCCTCTTTACTTGTTGCTGGTCATTGGCCTGTTACTATATCATATCAGATGGCTGTCACTAATTTTGGCAAGACAATGTATGTCATTATCTGGCTGTCACATAAAGATGTCATAACAGCTGATGCATTTCATTCCCAAGCAAATCTGGATCTGTTTTCAGAGCTGGAAATGATTGATAAACAACCAGAAATAAATGGCAACCTGTAGAGTTTAATCTGTTCATATACTATCAGCTTATTTCAATATTCTACAATTCCTGAGTGATCTTCCAACACAGCCCAGCAACTGACATGTAAAAACTTCAAGCAATAATGATATACAAAACAATCAGAAAATTCAATCAGACTTTTGCCATACCTTTTCTCCAAGACCTTAACAAGCTTCACCCATTTTTATAGAGCTGTCAAATCTGTTTACTACAAACTGTTCATGCCAAATGTAGTCCTTAATTTCACTGTGCTCATTTCTCTCATAAGCTTTCATGCTAATTCATCAAGGAAGTCTTGTCATGGCAAGATATCATGTCAAGATCAAAGGTCTGCTTAATCACAAAGATTTGCCACTACTAAGATTTCTTGTCTGCTTAATCACAAAGATTTCTTGTGCTTCATCATAGGTCTGCTTATGCACATGTTAAGTTAGCAGTAGAATGCTGCTCAAGACATCTCAAGTCTCTGCATAAGTATTTGTATCACATAGTCAATCCTGTTGTCCAATGTCACTATCTTCTGTCCTCTTTTCTAGCTGCTCTTATCAGCTGTCAAATTGTCTGCTGTACCAAGATACCAGCTGCCTCTTTCACAATGGTTTTGCATCAAAATCTTTACACTTCACAAGGTCTTTACTTCTATTCTCCAATGAGGTCTTCTTTAGCTGGACCAAACTATGTGCTCTCCAAGCCTGGACAAATTCTCCATTAGATCTGCAAATTCATGGAAACATTGACTATCTCTGTTGCTGATGAAGAATGGTTTTTGACCAAATTGAAAACCGGAACAATGCCCTAGCTGGACTAGACTGCTGCTATATCAAAGGGTTTGCTTCATTTGACAACCATCATAGATCTGTTCATCAAAGATCAACCCATTAAAGTTCTGCTCATAACATCATGCCAAACATCAAGAGTCTGGTCATCAAAGTTTTGATTCTCTTCAGATCAGCTAGTGACTGTCTTATATACACAAGAATTCATATCTGCGGTATCAGCATTCTTTATTGCAACAATGTGGGCTTACTGACAAACTTCAGATTCTTGTAGCTTGAGAATGGCTTCGATTCTGTTATGGACACCGCTTCCAATTTGTACACAATTCTTGTAGGTAGTGTATACAGCTCGGTCAAGTGTTCACACTTTCCAGCAGTGATGCTCACCTCACATCAATAGAGATATAAGTCCCAGCTCAGAGTGACTCAATTCACAGTGAATAAATTCGGTTTCTAACAGCAAGAAAAATAAGGATAGAACGGGAAATACGACCCTCCTTCACTTCAACATTGAAGTATCCGAGTTTGATCCTTTTAAAACTTGCTTCTACAGGCATAGATCACGGTATATAGTTTGTGGATCGATTCAGGATAACGATAACTTCAAGCACTTCTTCATGATGCAACTACGAGTGTGGCTTCCTTAGTCTACACAAAATCAGAGATTCATAAAACTTTAATAAATCGTTTCACCTGCGGCTGAATTGTTCCTTCTATACCCGAAAATCAGAGTTAAAACTTTTTCACTTCTTCTTGCACCGGGCTGCCTGCTCCCAAAGATTTCCTCGATTGCTACTGCTAATGCTGCGAGCTGCTCCAAAAACGCAGAGCTCCACCGAATTTTTCCCAAAATTTTCACACTGTTCCTTCCTCTGCTGCCACCAAGATTTCCACGCTTGCTCAAGAATTTCCACGCCTGCTTCAAAAAAAAATGTCCACGCATACTCCCAAAATTTCCACGCCTACTTTTTTTTTTGCTGAGCGAAGGTGTATATATACACATCTTAGCGTGTTCAAAGAGAGTGACTTCAAAAGGTAAAACAAGGGTAAGTATTTTAATCCCTTTGTAAGTCACCTTACCCCATTTAATATATTTTTATATTAAAAAAAAACTTTCTATAAAGTCACCCATTAGAGTTACCTTTTGTAATTCACCTTACCCCATTTAATATATTTTTATATTAAAAAAAACTTTCTATAAAGTCACCCATTAGAGTCACCTTAAGGAATTTTTATTCTGTTGACTGGGCTGACTTCTTTGACTATTTTAAACTTCAATCAACTTAAGGGACTTTTTCACAACTTAAGGTTTTCTTCAAATAGAACCATATATTATCAACAACCTTTAGCCTCAATGTCCATCTCCTAGGCCTTCAGCATCATTAGCTGGGTCTTCAACATCTTCAGCAAAATGGTGACATCAGTGACATCAAGTCCATGTTGGCATCAATGACAATTTCACCAACAAATAATGGTAGTGGAGGTGGAGTGGAAGGATGCAAAGCAATATCTGATGAACGGAAAGTGGTAGTACAACAAGATTATGATAAATCAAAAGCAGAAAAGGGGAAAAAGGAAGTAAAAAGGCAAAGAATTCTAAGGGAGATTGATTTGTCTTCTTCACCTGAAATTGCTTCTCACACCTCAAAATTTGGTGGCTCAAGTTCCACCCCAACAGCATTAGGTGGAAGTGGAACAGCGACATTAAATACATTTTGGAAACCTGTAGACAAACTAAAAGTTGATGATTCTCTTGCTGAAATGTTTTATGCATGTTCCATTCCTTTTAATGTGGCAAGAAGTCCATATTTTAAAAATGCAATTAAAAAGGTTGCTGATTTTGGCAAGGGGTATGTTCCTCCTGGATCTAAAGCCTTAAGGACCACTCTCTTAAAAAAAACAAAGGAAAGAGTGTCAAACAGGCTGGTTGACATTAAAAACTCTTGGGAGATTACAGGTTGCACGATTTTGAGTGATGGTTGGTCCGATTCATGCCATCGGCCATTGNGGCTGGTTGACATTAAAAACTCTTGGGAGATTATAGGTTGCACGATTTTGAGTGATGGTTGGTCCGATTCATGCCATCGGCCATTGATAAATGTTCTTGTTTATTGCCCTCAAGGGGTATATTTTTTGAAGGCTATTGATGCAATGAATGAGGTGAAAACATCAGAATACATTTTCAGCATTTTGGATGAAGCAATTCAAGAAGTCGGGGAGAAAAATGTGGTCCAAGTTGTCACCGACAATGCCTCGAATTGTGTTGGTGCAGGAAAGTTGATTATGGAGAAGTATAGAACTATTTATTGGACACCATGCGCAGCTCATTGTTTGGATTTATTGTTGCATGATTTAGCCAAATTTCCATGGGTAAATGNAGCATGCGCAACTCATTGTTTGGATTTATTGTTGCATGATTTAGCCAAATTTCCATGGGTAAATGAGACAATCCGAAGAGCAAAAAGTACTGCAAACTTCATCATTAACCATCGTCTCACTTTGAGCTTGTACAGGAAAAATGCATCTAGAGAGTTGTTGAGGCCTTGTGATACAAGGTTTGCCACTTTTTACATCACTCTGAAAAGAGTTGTTGAGGAAAAAACAAGCATAAGAAGTGTATTTTGCACTGCCGAGTGGGAGAGATCTCACCTTTCAAAAGAGTCAAAGGGAAAGCATGTTGAACAGGTATTGCTAAGCAACAATAGCTTTTGGGAAAATGCTCAAAAAGTTCTAAAAATGTGTGATCCAATTGTTGAGGTGCTTCGCATGGTCGATGGCGATAAGCCCTCTATGGGTTTTATTTATGAGGCCATGGATCGTTGCAAGGAAAAGATTGCAAGTGCTTTTGATAATGTAGAAGCTGATTATAAACACATATGGGANAAGATTGAAAGTGCTTTTGATAATGTAGAAGCTGATTATAAACACATATGGGAGGTGGTTGATCATAGATGGAAGATGATGCATAGCCCATTACATGCGGCGGCATG
>LPNX010938181.1:151346-177522 GCA_001517045.1 Pseudotsuga menziesii
GCATGTGGCGGCATGTTATTTGGACCCTACATTGTTTGGGATACAAAGACATCAAGATGAGGAGGTCATGAGTGGACTTTATGAGGCTATTGATAGGATGCATCCANGGCTACTGATAGGATGCATCCAGATGAGTCTATTGCGACTTTGATTAGATCTCAGATTAGAGCATACAGGTTACAAGAAGGCCTATTTGGAACCACAGCAGCAAAGAGAGATANTACTGCGACTTTGATTAGATCTCATATTAGAGCATACAGGTTACAAGAAGGCCTATTTGGAACCACAGCAGCAAAGAGAGATAAGGCTTTAGCAGCTCCAGCAGTGTGGTGGGAGTTTTATGCATCAGGAGCCCCAGAATTGCAAAAATTTGCAATTCGTATCTTGAGCCAGACATCAAGTGCATCAGCTTGTGAAAGGAACTGGAGTGCTTTTAGTCGTAATCATTCCAAGAGAAGAAACAGGTTGTTATCGGGAAAATTAGGAGATCTTGTTTATGTTCACAGTAACTTGCAATTGGCTTTAAGCAATGTGGCTAAAGATGAGACAAATTCTTCTACTCCATGGATGGAAACCATCTCAAATGCACATCAAGATCAAGATGATTTCGACAATGAGAGTCATGAATCCAATGGTGATCGTGATTCTAGTGGTTTCACTCCCCCTAGTGCTCTTGATGATATAGAGCTTTTTGATGTAACAAGTAGGCCATGAGAACAACAAGAATAAAACTTGTGTTCTTGGTCTATTCTCTAGACTTCTAGTTTCTTTTTGGGATGCTATTTTGCTAGTTTCTTTTTGGGATGCTATTTTGCTAAATAGTTGCTAGGATAAATATTGATGACATTTTATATTATGTTTTATCACTTTATGAACATGTTTTTAAATTTCAATGAAGATGTACACTCTAATGTTTTCAAAATATAAGTTTAATCATGATTCAGTTCTGATGCCATATTTTTATTTATATGATTCAATGACTATTGTGTTCAAAGTTCAAACTTCATTCAATGTTGTCATGTTCATTATTTCTATGATTCTATGACTATCATGTTCATTGTTGATGTGTTTAATGTTCACAGTTTAATGAGCATAATGAATTTTATTGAAAATTTTCATATATTTTTTAATTTCCATATATTTTAGTCATTCGAACTTAATGCCGAATTTTATGCCGATTTTTATCGTCAAAATTTTAAGTGCCGAATTTTTGCCGAATTTTAAGGTCGCCGAATTCGAACACGAACTCAAACCAGGTGACTTAGACTATAAGCAAAATAGAGAGTACAAGAATTGAACCAGTGCCAATATGGAGTCATAACACAATGAATGTTGTTGAAAACAAGGAAAATATTTTGCTCATGTACTTGGTCAATTTTAACTATTAGAATGATGAGTAATTAAAGGAAGGGGATTCCCGATATACCAAGTGGTACTGGGAATATGTCCGGAATTTGGGAAGAGTGACTTCGCATGGGAAAATGTGGACTAGATGGAGTTGTGGGGAGGTGTTCAACACTACACCACAAGGGTGCAGCCTAACAGAACCCCACGGTCACTTTCTAGTTGTTCCCGCTTTCCCTGAAGGATTTGCCCACTACTTCTCCAAAATCATTTACGCCGGATTTTCGTAATGTTTTGGGTAGTTACTTTTATTAAAATGAATTATTTAATTAGATGTGAGAAAATTAATAAGTGCACATTTTCGCTTTTGATATCCCCAAGATTCAGACTGAGTTGCGAGGAGTAGAGCATACACGGAATAGGCAAATGTTCTTTCCAATTTATGAAAGCAAAGTAAGGTTGAGATACAGCCCTTCAGGACGGATTGTGTGCTCGTGTCAACAAAAAATTGTGAGACTAATTACTACGGCAAATAAATGTCGGGTTAGTATTTGTTTACCTTGAATAAAATTTGTAAATCTTGAAATAAACTTGATTGATTTAAAAGTTGAAGTAATCAAATCTAATCTAAACGAACAAGAAAATCCAACCCACTTCAAGGACAGATACAGTCTTCCCCCAAATAGGGGAAGAGGGCCATGGGAGCCGTAATCCCACTTGCTCTTTTATTAAATTGTTACACTGCTGATAATTAAATAAAGGGCTGCTTTTTGACCTTATACTTTGGCCAAAAGACTTACAATAAATTGCCGGAAGAAAGAGATTGAAGAGGGGGGATTTGGAGATGCTTTGAGAGGCTAAAAAATTGAAAATTTTGCCAGCATTTCCTCTTGACCTATCAACAAAATACAAAAACAAGCAAGCTAATCTTTTATAAATTAGTGGATTAGCATAGAAATACAATAAAAAATTTACACCTTAGTATTTGCGAAAGTTGAAGGAGTTTAGACCACTTCAAATACTAAGAGATTCACTAGCTCTAAGCTTATGATGGTTAAAAAGAAATGCTTATAGATCTAGTTAAATAATCAAGCTAAGAAAAAATCTAAGCTTGCTTTTAAAGGTAACAAGAAAAAGATTTAATTTTTTAAGGATGAAGAAATAGCCCTCAAGCTTGGTTAGAATCTTTGTGAAGACATAGAAGTGCCCGAAATGCAAGAAATGTTAGATCTTTAAGATAAAGAATGAAGGAAATAAGGGATGCAAGTTGCAACCGAGCTCTCACTTCTCCTTCACCTGAGATAATTTGCAAACTACATACAAACTTTGAACAAGTGAGATCCAATCTAGTGCATTCAATCAAATGAAATGAGAAGAACACAAGTATTACCAACTGCAAAATGTTGCTTCTTATTCTCAGATAAGCAAATAGAAGTAAACAAATTAATACTTTAAATGTTTACTCAATAAACCATAAAGGATTTTTAAGCTAGAAATCAGGTCTGCAAAACTTGCAAGAAATCACCTCGATTAATTGCAACATTCACATCATCAAGATCTTTACACCATTGAGACCTCCAAAGTCTTGACTTTTATTCAAAATCAGAAAAAATAATGATCATTACAATAGCAGAGGTTACTTGCTTCATGGAAATTGAAGAGCAAGAGCCTTGCTTATATAGAAAAATAGAGAAGAAGAGGGTGGTGCATTCACCAACTTGGCATGAGCTTGTAAAATGGAAACAATTTAATACAAAAATGACTCATTCAAAAACCAAACTCAACCCATTCCACTTTACTTTTGCTCTTTCCATAAATTTTCTGGGAAATGCGCCCTCTCCAATTGGCAATGTCATGTTTCCTCTTACGCATGAGAGAAATGCTTCAACATGTTTTGGGAAGGTTAGGAATATTTCCAAATAACTTTGCCAACTTAGAAATTTCATTTTCAGCATGTTTTTTTACCTTTTGGAAATTACCGAATTCTTTTATTTCCTCATTTTTTTGGTTTTTTGACTAAAAGTCAATTAAGTGAAAAATGAATCACTTAAAAACTTAGGAAAGTGGGTCTAGGCGTAAAATATATGCTTTGAGTTAGAAAATGAGCACCCCCATGCCCCAATCGGAGTCTAGACCACACTTTTATGCCTTTTTAAATTTTTTTTAATTAACTTATAAAAAATAAGCCTAAAAAACGGAAAAAATTAATATTTCCGAAAATTAAAAAAAACCTACGGGGGACTTAATACGTGTTCATATGACTCAAAAACAATGATTAGCATGGTAATATACATTGACACCTAGGTTTTAATAACCTTTTAAGGCTTTTTTACCAAGACATTTACTCTAGCTTTGGAGGAGTGGGTGAAAAACTCAAAATTTATAAGTCATTAAAAAACGACATGTAATTCCCAAGGAAAAAACACCTTAGAGTAAAGTATTGTTAACTAAGTCCTAGGCAAATGAAACCTTTTACATAATTTTCATCATGCTAAGTCATTTATTGCAAAATCCCCGCAGGGTATGAACATGTACAAATTACAAAGGGACCAACATTTGGTCTTGATGAATCCTTGGAATGTCTGAGCACTGAGTAAGAACAATTTACTTGTTCTGATCCTTGGTGGCTCACTGGAAATCCCCTAAGTACAACTTCTTGGATAACACAAGTCACAAAAACTAATTTCGGCAAGTTTCTTTTATTTTGTGAGCTATCGAATTTTTCCCTTTATCCACGTTTTTGCTCTTTTTTGGGTTTTTCAAGTAATAATTAATTTTGGAGATCAATAATTACTCAAAAACTTAGGAAAGTGGGTTTAGGCCTAACCACCAGCTTTGGAGGCTTTTGTGAAAAACTCGAAAATAATTTATCGTTAAAAAACGATAGATATTTAACAAGGAAAAAACACCCTGGAATAATGTATTGATGACTAAGTCCTAGGAAACCAAGCCTTATACATAAAGTCGTCATGCTAAGTCATTTTATTATAATTCCCCATGGGGTATGAACATGTTAAAACAAATAAAAATGGCCTAGGATGGCCTGCATGGACTTTTGAACTTAGAGTTAAAAGTAATTGTTCATCTTTGGCGGCTCACTTAGAAGTCCAACTTAGTGCAACTTAGTTGGTAACAGATAAGTTTCATGGTTGCCTTTTGTTGAAAAGGGCACACCACTTTTCCAATTGGCCCTTCTTGTTTTATGCTTGTATTTCCCCTTTTATTGAATTGAATTTATAAAGGTTTTCCTTGTATTGTTTGGACCGACGATAATGGTTAGTTATGACTTTATTTTACCATACCGTGGTTCCCTTTAATAACCATTCATATTTTTTTAAATTATTTCTTTGCCCACTTTATAAAATTTATGACCCTCCAAATTGTAATAACCATTCCGTCTAGCTTACATGATGTTCTACAGAGTCATGTCTATTTGTTGATTGTTATAGACAATTATTGCGACTGTGTTTTTCGATTATTCTCATGGCGGTTTCCAACTATCAGGCCTATCATGGCTACAGAGTGCATGGACAAGAATTGCCATGTGTAGAGACAATTTTACAGAGCTGCATGAGTACTGCTGGAGATTGTTCAATGGTGGAAGTAGGGGAGTGCAGATTTTTTTCTCGTCTTCAATTTTGACTGTACTTGCAGATAACTCTTTCAATTTCTTGATATTTGATTTGTTTTCAGATTTGGCAGTGGAATTCTTCAATCAATTTTTGAAAATGGTCAAGGGCCTGATTTTGGTCAAAGACCTAGAGTTCACAAAAAAAATTCAAAATAATTTTGAGTTGTCAAAGTATTGTAACTTTAGAAGATATTCTATTGTACTTTTGTTGTATTCTCCATCGGAGATGCTATTCCTCCATTCGGAGATGTCCTTGATGCAATTAGTCATGCAAAAGTCATGAGGTAAACCGTCCGTTATAAGTCGGGGCAATAGTACCCACAAAAGTAATATATAAAATGTATTTTGAGTCTCCTAAGGTAGGTCGGCCCTAATTAGGGAACCTGGTCGACCTAGTTAGTTATTTGAGGCACTTACCTAATGAATATAAATAGGTGAGGCGCCTCTCTCATTGTCACACATGTTACACTCAAGTATTGCACAGGAGAGAGAGAGAGAGAGAGAGAGAGAGAGAGAGAGTCTACTGTGGAAGATGAGCAACTATTCTTGTTGTTGGGGTTTTACACTGTACTTGGTCGAATTCTATACTAAAGAATTTTTGCGGGGTTTTCTCCCTTGTGGTTTCCCCGTGGAAAATCTTTGTGTTCTCTTGTGTTGTTGTACTTGTCTTTCTTTTAGTGATCCTTTGCTTATGGTTATGATATTATGATGCTAAATGTTTTAGATCTTGTATAACCATTAAAAATCTAACATGGTATCAGAGCCACCCTGAAAGAAGTCTTTGTACAGCCGAAACACTGCTACAACTATAGCTACTGAAGATTAGGGTTTCATGCTTGAAAACCCTAGAAGACAAAACTAGTCATGTTGGGACTTTCGCTATAACTCGAGATTGTTGAAGGCTCAAGGGCTGAAACTTTGACAGGCCGAAGATAAAATCTTGTTGTACCTTGTGTAAAAGTTTTAGCCTTCGATTCACTATAATATAGGAGATATGATTCCTCCAACTCAGGGTTCTAGGCTCTCCCAAAATTCAGAGAATCGTTATATCGCGGGCTAGGAAGGTCCAAATGAAATTTCGCAAGATGTTGCAGATAGGGCACGAACTGTAGTTTATGTGTTAAAAGTTTCAGACCCCGAAGGTGAAACAATGACATGTGGCAGTTCGTACAAGTTTGCTATGTTGAAAAGTCCTGAAATAGGTCATCTTGGGAAAATTTGCATAAGTCCCACCTGGTGAATTAATTCTGCTCTAACCTGTGGGGTTAGAAAGAAGATAGACCAGGCTACCTCTGGACGAAGTTTCAGAGCTTGAGGAGCAAAAAATTCAGAGCTTGAGGAGCAAAAAATTCAGAGCTATAGGAGAAACAATATCAATCAATTCTGCAGAAGAAACCGGAGAAATACTAGGGCTTCCTGTTTTGGGCACTTCCCTCCACCAATCAGTTGAGGAAGGAGGACCATCAAACTCGCCCTAGGAGGGCGTATCTTTCTATGCAAGATGTTTCTCATTTTATGGACTTTCAAGTTTTGACCTAACACCACTGCCAGAGAAAACTAGGGCATCAGATATTTTGTAGTTTTGTCCATAGTTTTGGGAAAATAAGTATGTTGCTCAGCTTCCCTTGAGGAGACGCATCTTTCTATTAAATCAGATCTAAAAGATACCTAAGTTGAAAAATTAGGGTTTCTTTGTCAAACCCTAGGTCCACCAAAAGCAGTCTTCCAAAAGATCCTTCAAGCAAGCATCAAGTTGAAGCAATCTCACTGGTAAGTTCTATCCTCTCTATTTTCATTTTAGGTTCTCATTTTTATCATGATGATAAACAGTACTAAGCTTGAGGACAAGCTTGAAAGAGTCGAGAATTTCTAAGCATGGAATTATAGAGTGCTTCTGATACTTAAAGAAGCATGACATGAAGAACTATGTCAAAGAAGAAGCTACAGATCCAGACGGAGATGAAGTCGAAGCAAAGCAAAAGTAGGACCTAGTCAAAACAAATATGAGTATTTTTGTCTCCATCGGATCTCACATGTATCATCCTTAAAGACTCCCAAGGATATGTTCGATACAATGAACAACATGTATGAAGATGATGTATGAAGATGACCTTGAGAACTCAACGATATGAAGGCGCACTGTTAGAAAACATTCAATGTTACTTCACAAGAAGATCTCATCTCAAGGAGCAATTAGAAGCCGTTGAAGACATTGTCAACGAAACAGAAGCATAAATCACAATTTTGAATGGCCTTCCAAGTTTAGTCAAGGGAGTTGTTCTAGTAGAAAGATCACATATGGAGGAATGCACATAAGAAGACGATTGATTGATTGCAAAAGAAGAAGAGATGCCAATCAAGCCCTATCAACTCATGCCAAGCAGAGAAAGAGTAAGAAGGAAGGACATTCCCGCCAAGAATAGAAGGACATCTCACAAGTCAATAGTTCAGTTGTGATGAGAAAGGACACTTTGTGAAAGAATGTCCCAAGAAGGAATAATGGAAGGATGATATGATCTAGAAGTACCAGTCGATCATACTTAATGATGTTTGGATATGAGTTCAAGACATGAAAGGAAGTTTTATGAAGTCTTCCAAGTAGATCTACAAGATCAACTCTACCGCAGATCAAAGTATCAAAAGATACGAAGCAAGGTTTGCGGTTTCTATCAGAAAGAGAGAGTTGATTATGACAAGACACTGCTCTAGGGGCTAGACACACCTCTTCAGTAGTAGATAGTACACTAGACAATTGGTGTAATCAAAGTGGAAGAACAGATCGAGCAACCTATATGGTTTGAGACTCTCTACAGAGAACCACCTATGCACAGAAGGATTTGTACAAGCTCAGTAGGCACCCGCGGGATAGCACATACAGTTACATGGGGAGCTTGAGGATCAACTAAAGTGATGTAGATCCCAACCTTTACTACAAGGTTGAAGATAGAATCCTATAAATGACGAGAAGCTCATGGATGGGTGCAAGAGAAAACTTGCAACAAAGTTTGAGACCTCGACTATGGCATAGATGGATACAAAGAAGACTAGTAGCAGAGGAGGCTACTTGTCACTCCAATGTCCTAATACAGATGCAGAGCGAGGATGGTGCCCCACCTTAGAAGGAGTGACTATGGTAGATCTCAAAGTTTGAGAATCTTGACATGATTCTTGGGATTAGAGGTATGATGAAATCCAAAGGACATTTTCCTTATCCAAGTAAAATATGTAGAGCAAATGGTGTGGTACCTAAAGGGTACTGCAAAGATATGATGACTTTTTGATTGAGTTGGTAGTGTTACGAACAGAAATATCACTCCAACATATTGCAGAAAGCAGAGTGTTTCTCTCAATGCAACCAAGGATGAATATATTGCAGTTGAGAAGAAAGCAAGTAAAGATTCCTCAAGTAATGAAGAATATGATCCAGAAGAATTATACCGATGAAGATGCAGATTATACTCTTATCCATTTCATCATTGGATAAGAAGGGATGCATTAGTAGGACACAGAGACACAGTTCTATGTGATCGGTGGTGTAAGAAGACTTGCTCAGGATTTTCGATCATGAGCAAGATAGGAACAGGTCCTCAAAATCAGATGATGAAGTTGGACACATTGGCAGAGACTCCAGTAATTCAAGAAGACAGAGATCAAGATGGAGTCTACCAAACAAACAAAGATAATTATTTGAATTGTCATTTCCTATATATCTAGTTGTTCAAGATGTGTACATAGATATGTTTCTAGATTCAGTAAATGTATTATGCATATTAGAATATTTGCAGTTTACTACTAATATGCAGGTGATGGGTAAGTGGCTTATGTTATTGTACAACGTTCCATTGCTACTTATGAAATAATATCTTGGCAAGATGGAAGGCATATAGAAAGTTATCATATGTATACGAGATATAGATGATAGTTGCATTAGCAGAAATAGTTCCATGATTATATGACATATATCTTTATGTATGCAAATTTGTCATTATGAATATATTACGAAATGTTTCTAATCATACAACTGTATTTGACTTGTAGGAAGGATTGTATGCAATCACCTACAAGAGAAGAAATGATGAAGTTGCAGATAAGAATGATGCAATTATATATGCACAAAAGAAGAATGACACAAGTTGTGAATGTACGATACCGTTGCAAATGTACAAGAGAAGAATGATGCAGTTATAGATGCACAAAAGAAGAATGATGCAAGTTGTGAATGTACGATGCAGTTGCAGATGTACAAGAGAAGAATGATGTAAGTTGTAAACGTATGATGCAGTTGCATATGTACAAGAAGAGAATGTTAAAGAACAAGTTGTCGAGGGGAGTTGTAAAGCTCAAGCGTGTTCCTTTGGTGTTCCTACAAAGGAACAAGTAGAAAATGTGTTTACTAAGCCTCTCTCTCATGTAAAAGTTTGAATACTTTCGAGACAAGCTTGGTGTAGTCTGAAAGGACCTCTCTCGAAAGAGGGAGTGACGGTAGATGGAAGAAGGATGTAGTGGTGGTAGATTAGTCTAGAGTAGGGTAAGTCTGGCTAGGCTTGTTGGCCCGAAAGGGTTAGTAAGTCAGACGAGGTCTGTTGATCCTACAAGGATTATTATGTCTAGCTAGATCAATTTAACCCAAGTGGGCTTGTAAGCCAGGACAAGGCTTGTTGGTCCCCAGGAAGATCCATCCATCTAACTAGGCTTGTTGGCTCGAAAGGGTTAGTAAGTTAGACTAAATTCCCAAATGGATCTACCAGAGAACTCACCGTGATACTACTCTGTGATAGTTAGAGGGAAAGAAGTGGCTAGTATGTTTGGCTAGGCTTGTTTGGCCCGAAAGGGTTAGTAAGCCAGACAAAGCTTGTTTGGTCTCCAAGGAGATCAATCTGTTTGACTAGGCTTGTCGGCCCAAAAGGGTTTGCAAGTCAGACATGATGTTGTTGTAAGTGGTTTCAATATTGTTAAATTGATGATTGCTGAGATGTTTGCTTTAGTATTGTTATACTGATGATTGTTGAGATGATTGCTTCGGTATTGTTATACTGATGATTGTTGAGATGTGTGCTTCAGTATTGTTATACTGATGATTGTTGAGATAGTTTCAGTGTTGTTACACTGATGATTGGTGATTGTTGAGATGATTGCTGAGATAGTTTCAGTGTTGTTACACTGATGATTGGTGATTTTTGAGATCATTGTTGAGACAGTTTCAGTATTCCTATACCGATATAGCAGGTTCAGTATTCTCATACTGATGATTGTTGATTGATGAGATGATTGATAGTTTCAGTATTCCTATACTAATGTCGCAGGTTCAATATTTTCATACTGATGTTGATGTGGCAAGTTTAGTATTTTCTATACTAATGATGATGAGGCCGTTTCAATATTTCTATACTGATGTTGATAAGATAGTTTCAGTATTTCTATACTGATGATGGTGAGGTAATTTCAGTATTTCTATACTGATATTGATGATGATGTTGCTTCAACATTTGTATGTTGATGGTTATGATGTGGTTGTGGTCTCAACACCTTGTTTTGATGATGCTGATATTGTTGTAGTCCCAACACCCTGTGTTGATAATGTTGATATGGTTGAAGTCACAACACTTTGTGTTGATGATGATGATGTTGTTTCAACATTTTTATGTTGATGATGATGATGTTCCAACATTTCTATGCTGATAATGCAGATGATGATATAGCATTTATTGATTATGTTGCTTTAGCACTAACATGCTAATGATGTTGTTGTTGTTTCAGTGTTCACATACTGACGATGCAGATGATGATAATTCAGTATTTACATACTGATGATGCAGATGTTGATGTCTTAGTATTTACTCACTGATGATGCAGATGATGATGTTTCAGTATTTACATACTGATGTTGCAGATGATGTTTCAGTATTCACATACTGATGTTGAAGAAGAAGATTCAATATTCGCATACTGATGTGGCAGAAGCAGATTCAGTATTCACATACTGATATTACAGAAGAAGGTTCAGAAGATAATTCAATATTCATATACTGATGTTGAAGAAGAAGATTCAGTATTCACATACTAATGTTATAGGAGAAGGTTCAGAAGATGATTCAGTATACACATACTGATGTGGTAGAAGATGATTCAGTATTCAAATACTGAAGCTACAGAAGAAGGTTCAGTATTCAGAAGATGATTTAGTATTCACATACTGATGTGGTAGAAGATGATTTAGTATCCACATACTGATAGTCTAGAAAATGATTCAATATTCATATACTGATGTTACAGAAGATGATTCAGTATTCACATACTGATGCTATAGAAGATGATTCAGTATTCATATACTGACGTGACAGATGATGATTCAATATTCACATATTGATGCTACAAAAGATGATTTAGAAGATAATAGAAGATGCTTGACTACGTGCAGAAGATGATCTAACAGAGATCGATGATGAAGATGTATGATGATGTTCCAAAACTTTCTATGACATATAGAGATTCACCAGTCAGTTGTATAGTTGTGATGATAGTTGTAGAAGATGTAGAATACCTTCCTAGTTAAGAGGGAGTGTTAAAGTATTGTAACTTCGAAAGATATTCTATTGTACTTTTGTTGTATTCTCCATTAGAGATGTTATTCCTCCATTGAGAGATGTCCTAGATGTAATTAGTCATGTAAAAGTCATGAGGTAAACCATTCGTTGTAAGTTGGGGCAATAGTACCCACAAAAGTAATCTATAAAATGTATTTTGAGTCTCCCAAGGTAGGTCGGCCCTAATTAGGGAACCTGGACGACCTAGTTAGTTATTTAAGGCACTCACCTAATGGATATAAATAGGTGAGGTGCCTCTCTCATTTTCACACATCTTACACTCAAGTATTGCGTTGGAGAGAGAGAGAGAGTCTACTGTGGAAGAATGAGCAATTGTTCTTGTTGCTGGGATTTTACACTGTACTTGGTTGGATTCTATACTGAGGAAGTTTTGTGGGGTTTTCTCCCTTGTGGTTTCTTCGAGGAAAATCTTTGTGTTCTCTTGTGTTGCTGTACTTGTCTTTCTTTTAGTGATCCTTTGCTCATGGTTATGATATTATGATGCTAAATGTCTTAGATCTTGTATAACAATTAAAAATCTAACATGCGTGTGGCCAAAATCTAAGTCAGACAAGGTCTGAAAATGGTTAAAAGTCGGATAAGCACGAAGCTCTGCTACCAATGAAATGAACAGTCCCGTTTCATTTACTAAATATCCAAGATAGATAGGCTATATAACAGAAATCCATATAAGAATATATTTGAATATTGAATAATCAGATGATATAGATATACAATACAGTGAGGGAGCCATATTTATTTAACTCCTAAAGGCACCTTTGGTGACTATTCATGAAGGGTTGCATCCCTTAGTCATCTTTAGTTACTAGTGTTTATTAATTAATTATTATTATTTATTTATAGTATTTATGGTTTATTTAATATTTATGCTTGTTACAGACATAAAATGTGGGTGTGGCATTTTTAGGTTATGAAATGGCGTTTCAAATTTCTGGAAAAAGCAGAGAAACATTTCAAAGTTGTTTCAGGACTGTATCCTGTTGGTTTTAGTATCTGAATGAGGAACAGTGTTCTGGGTTGTGTTATTGGATTCGTGGGGGTCAGGTCCTAGATCCGCGGATCCACGGTTCTGATCCAGATCCGCTAGCTGTACTCTTCAGTTGATTTATGAAAACAAATCTTGCAAAGGAGAAACGAATCCCGTGGAGGCGACACATATCAACCCATCTCTTTTCGATGATTTTGGTCATGTTGACGGTGGGATATTTTATATGTATCTATGATCTATATTAACATAAATATAATTTAGGATCATGTTTGTCTGATGGATGTAATAAGTTCTAATCTGCTTGAACAACCTTTATTATGAATTGTATCGTTGTATCCTTTAATTGCATAGCCCTTTTATGGATAGATAATTGCAGCGTTGAACAGGGTGTGGCGCATAGGCAGATCCTCTCCCTCCATTTATGCATGCGCCTTCCCTAATTGAATAAATAAGTGAGGGCATTTCTTTATGGTTATCCAGTTGACAAGGTCGTTTTCTTTGCATAATATATATTAACAGAAACATATATTTATAAAATGAATATAAAGTAATATATGATATTTATATAAAGTTGTTCTTATAATTAAAATATACCTTAATTTGATAACTTAACTATAAATTTAAATAAATTCAATAATATATATATATATATATATATTTTTTTTTTTTCATTTGTGGTTCACCTACCCCCCAACGGGGCTTGCTACGTCCACGGCAACAAGTCATAGGGGGCCCACCCGAAGGGGCCTCACCCCATTTGCTCTGATTACAAAGCTAATTTGATGGGGACATCAAGTGAGGCCCTTATATAGCAAGGTATAGCCACCCGGGGATTTGACCCCGAGACCTTCTGCTCACAACTTACAACACTCGACCATTTGAGCTAGTCCATCGGGCTAATATATATATACATTATCTAATGTTTTCAATAAATTTATATAAATTCAAAAATTAAAATATACATAAATTATCTAACGATTTCAATTTTCAAGAGTGGTTTTGATTATAAAGTTTGAATATATTTTTAATTTTTTTAAATATGTTATTATATTTTTTTTGTACTTTACGTATCCTAACCGTATCCGGATCCTGGCTTTTCAAAAATCTGGCGAATCCGTATCTGCATCCAGTTCTAGATCCGTATCCATATCTGTATCCTGGTAGCCTAAGTTTTGGGAGACTTCAATGAAGATACTTTGAATTTTCACCAATTCAATAAACTACAGAATTAAAATCATGCCACAAGAAATATTCCATATGTTACCAATGTAGCAGCATGTGTGAGAGTAAAATGGTTTGAGTCCTATAGCATCAAGTACATGAATTAAAAGTTCTACAGATTTAGCTACTGGATTTGAGATAACAGTAAAGCATGCAAAATAGAAAAGAATGAAGCCTACAACTGGCAGTTGATTCATTTGAATTTGTCCTCCAAATATTGACAATTTCCAAGCTACGTTATACCCAGTTAAAACTGGATTTGAGATAACAGTAAAGCATGCAAAATAGAAAAGAATGAAGCCTACAACTGGCAGTTGATTCATTTTAATTTGTCCTCCAAATATTGACAATTTCCAAACTACGTTATACCCAATTAAAACCCAGGATTCCCCAGTCTGAAACACCTGCAAGGTTAGATACATAATTTGTACGACAAATTTCAAAATTTTCTTTTGCATCTTTTTGTCTCTTTCTGGCGTCTTGATGCATTTATGTTTTCAATCATATAGGTAGAGTTGATTATGTCTGAGCTTTCTTTAGGATAAGTTTTCATTCATTAGTGGTATTTGAATCCGTATGTATATTTGATTTTTGATGCACATGACCTGTAAGGCTTATATGTGCACATCTGTTTGAGGCTGTTAGAGTCTCTATGCAGTTCCAGAATCCATTAGTGGTTTGATTAAAACACTTGTCTTTACATGTCTGGCTGTTAAAGGCAGGTGATAATATGATTAGGGCTTCTTTATTTTAGGGTGATACGCTTTGCAAAGAATGGCAGGGCCATGCTTTTGAACTTTGCTTCTTAGCCACTCAATATATTTAATAAAAACAAATCAAACAATACTGTTTTGGTGTCTTTTTTATCGCGAAAAGATTGTCATTTGCATATGATTTAGATTTGAAAATTCAAAGTATCTTCATTGAATAAATAAAATCCAAATGACATAGATTAGATCTTTTAATTCTGTAGTTTATTGAATTGGTGAATCCCTTTGTTTGGAGCTAGAATTTCATATTGTTACCATCAAGTATCCGAGTTATCCTCTGTAACTAAGTTACGGAGAGGGTTTCCTATTCTCTACTTTGAATATGGTCCTAATAAAGACGTTGCTCTCATTTACTGCTGGAAATTAGTAAAGCCACTTGTCAGTGGAAGTCCATGGGTGACGGGACATTCCTTTTGATCAGATATCTATCCATGCTTGTTCATTGTGTTGAAAATCTGGGAACTCAAATATTATAATCTAGTGGATCTTGGGCGATGCTTGAGATTGTTTGCTTTTTAACCATGTTAAAAGCATGAGTTTACAGGAAATGTCATGGTAAACCCCATTTCCTGAACTGTTTGCATGTGGAATCACGTTTGAAATTATCTTTGGATTTTATTTTCTCTGGCCAGTTTTTCCCCGGTGATTTTAAAAAGTCATGGATCCACTGTTTTCGATATTCCTATCCGTTCGAAGATTTGACTACGTTATTATATCTCTGAATTGGGTTTTGAAGATTTGACCGTCTATTAAAACCCCTTTTTCTGAGTTGTAGGGAAGTTGTCCAAATCCAATTGCTGAGAGCAAGACACCTTAGATAATGCAAAAAATGTAGAATTGTTGTCATTGTCTTTTTGTTGATCAAGGAATGTACTAATACTCTTTTTTCCATCTCTCTGAACAGGAAGTCATTAAGGCAATGTCTTGTAAAGGTGATCCTATTAAAAACTTTTTCTTCTTTGATGTAATGGATGGGAAGGGGATAATAGAGGATATATCTAACCAGGACGAAAAGTGAAGCTCTGAAATGTTTAGAGAATTATTTATCATGAAAATCATGTGCAAGACTGCGCTTCAAGCAAATTGAGGAGAATGTGTATATCTTTCTGCATGAACGATACATTTTTGTCATCATCATATGCAAAGAGCATGGCAATGGTATTGAACTGGCATGCAGTTGCATTGAAGTAGATAAGCTTAGCAGTAGGTGGTCACCAAGAGCAATGTAAACGATTGTGTGCAATTTATCCTGACAACAAGGCTGCCAAAATTTGCAATAGTATGAACACAATCTCACATAAGCAACCATCGGATTGGATTATATTTTAACATTAAAAGATAAGTTCATTACTTATACTCATGCTTGATCTTAGAAAATGCTTGTTTCAGAATGTTTATATACGATAGATTATATGTTGTGGCTAAAAGTGGGTGTAGCAGTTTGTGTTTAATGCAAAATTTAGTTCTATACTGAGATAAACTGTATTAAGGACAGTGCAGATTATAGCGCAGCAGTTATTGTGAGTGTTTTTACTGATACAATTAGATTATTCAAAACGTCAACAAAGTGTGATGTCCAGTTGGTAGTTTCTCATTCTATGGTCTTCAAAAAATTGATGGCAAAATCCAAAAATAGGACTATTTTGATTTTGTTTTGCTGTTAATTATCCAACTGCTTCACATTTTAAACTGGCTCTACATGACAACAGTGAACATCACAACCTGAGATAATTTTTCTGAAGTTTTTATTTAGGAAAAATGATCTTAACCTTTGTTTGTATAGAAACTTTACTGGGGTGTGATATGCTAGATTTATAGAACTTCGATGTAAGTTAAACCTGTTAAGATGTAGTGTTATCTCTGTTGCTAACAGGATAGATATTAGAAGGTTTATCTAAAATATTGGAGATATGTGTGTATGATAACTAGCCCAGCCACAAGTAAAGTGGCCGGTGAATGCCGATAGGCACAATCAAGCGCTTAGTTTTGTGAAGATAGCTGGTTGTTAAACAAAGGCTAAAATATATGATTTTATATCCATAATTTATACCAGATTGTTAGAGTTAATACAAGCACAAAACAAATACTATTTAATAAATAAAAAAACTAAAACTAAAACTGATATGAAAAAAGAAAAAGAAATTGTTACCAATTTCTTTAACCACCCTTTAACTGAAGCTTAATTAAATCTCAATAAAGATGCATTTAACAAGATAACCACCCTTTAACTGAAGTTTATTTAAATATTAGTCATGATGCCTTTAAGCATAACAAGATATAACGACCATGAAATGAATCCCAGCTGTACACTTGGGTTAATCTTGTTGATCTCAAGCAAGTCCAAAATCTGAGATAATATCTAAATGCCTATCCGCATAACTATAAATATGCAACTTGATTCTATGATGCTATCTAAGGGAAGCAAATCAATGATGCAATTTTGTGCTAGCTAGCCATAACGAGGTTAAGTTTTCTTGAAATGAGATAATGAGCCTGGACATTCCCATACTGCCTTTTCTAACTGATTAGGCCTTTTCAAAAAGCATAGCATCGCAATAGTGTTGCTTACTAGATTCTTTACTATATAATTCAAAAGTTTGTTGGAACTTGCGAGACTCATGTCTTTTTAGCATGTATCCTTCTAAATAGGAATACATGTTAGGTGATGATGTTTATTTTGTGGAAACAAAATACTTGGAACTCGATAGCTAATAGAATGTATTTTCTAGCGAGGACTAACTGTTGTTTCATTAATGGCAAGTGCTAATAAAGTTTAATCATTTCGACATATAGGGGACATTACTATGTATTGACACATTGAAGCTCATGTTTATGTTTAATGTCGGACATCTGACCAGTGACAATCCATATAGATGTTTAGAGGCCAAGATACATGTTGATATTTAAATGGGCCTGACAGTTTTATTGGCAATCATAAAGGGAGTGGCGGTGGATTCCATAAACCTTTTATCCTTATATTATTTGATATTGTTCTCAATGGATTTATTTCAACATATTGTGGAGATTACTATGTATTCTGACATTGAAGCTCATGTTTATATTTGATGTTGAACATTTGACCATCCACATGCATGTATGTTTTGAAGTGGACACATGTTGATATTCAAATGGGCTTAATAGTTTTAATGACCCTTGTAGAGGGAATGGAGGTGGATTTTATAAAACTTTTAGCCCGATACTATTAGTTATTGTTGTGTGTTGATGCTTAAAATGACATGGTTAGAGCAGCAACAAGTTAAACATTCTTGGAGGGCTACTCAAGCGGAGGAAAGGGGATGAAAGCCCAGGTTGCATTTAGAGCCCTCGAGTAGTTATGATTTACAAAGTTAATCAATGGTGTTAATTTCATGAATAATCGAAAGTGAGATTGGTTAAATGCTAATTGATGTGCAACAACACTCAAGACAAGAAAGTTAGTCCATCAATGAGACAACCTAACAAACCATGCAAAATATTTACAAAACTATAAAAATGCATCGTGCAATTAATTTTTGGAAAATAAGACTTTAGTCGTGAGTATAAAAATGCAACTATAATTAACACCTTTTTAACGCCTAAATAGTTCAAAATCACTGCTTTCAATGCACAGAAGGAAATGCTCAATTTCATTTAATTTCAAAATTTGAATCGAATGCAAAGTCAAAGTTCCATGTATAAAATAAAGTGCTAGATGAGCATTAACTCTGCGCTTTAGTCATGGATATTAAATTGCATCAATAATTTGAGTTCTTCTTGTGTCCAAGTAGATTGGAGAAAAATCTATTGGTGTGCAAAAAAAAAAGTTGTCATTTCATTCATATCTGCAATTTTTAAATGCAATTAAAATCTTGAGTTCATTAACATAGAAAATATCAGTTGTTAATACAATAGTATTTATTAAATTCATGTCACTTTTGAGGACTGGTCGCTCACTGAAAATTGACTAGATGATTGTATGAAATGAAAACAATTCAAAACTGAATTAGACATCTACTTCCATTAAAAAACTGCAGCGTTAGAAAGTATGACAACTAAAGGTTAAAAGTCAAAATTTGCACAGGTTAGAAGGCATAAATATAACAATAATAGTTACAGTCCTTATGTACATATTTTACAACTTTATTATGTACACAATAGTTACAGTCTTTATGTAAAATAAAAAATATGACAGCATCAAGGCTGAAAAATAAGGTGGAGAAAAGATTGGGGTATGCCCAAATAACATTTTTATTAAGACGGAATTGACAGGCATCAATACAATAGTCCGTGGCCAGTTTAACCCCTAAGAAGGGGAGGTTTACGAGAACCTGCACAATTCTCAACGGCTCAGGCACCACCTGGGTGAAACTAAGACAGCAGGGAACACTCCTTGCTCAAATTGTGCTGCAGTAACCTGCATGCATGAAAACATCAGTAGAGAAAATATACAGAAGAAAAAGCATGAGAAAAATAGAATGTACCTTCGACGGAAGGACACTTTGCCTTAACCCTAATGGATGGACCTGGATTGTAGTCTTACCTGCAATCATTTCTTGTTAGGCTCATGGATGATTGGGTATGGAGGAAAAAATGTAGAAGTGAAAGCTATCAGTACCCCTCTCTTACCTCCGGTGCGAGATGATAATTTCGGCAGCATAGTCAAGCTTTGAAAGGCTGTAGAGGCATATGAAGTGCTTTGATTGCCTTGAAAGAGGGCTATGAGTTTCAAAAACTGCAGAGAGTTGAAAGGTCATAGGTCTTTTGGCGTTTGGTGTTCATCCAAAGGAAAGTGAGCCAGAGTAAGCGACGCTCACCCTTGGACTTATGCTGAAACGTCCATGGCCTTAGAGCAAGGTCTTCAAGTTATTTCTCAAAACTGCTCATGGTTTTGGAGCTGACGAGTCGCATTGGAACCCTTTTATGTATTATTTCGTTTGAAACCTCCCATTATGCTTCTTCGTGGTGTCTTCCTTCTAGTTCAAGAAGCTATGTGAGACAATCCTCGTAAAGTAAAACTCTCTAAGAAATAAAAGTCGAATACACAACCCCCTATTGAACATAATTAAGACGAACCATCAAGGTTTTAAACATTATTTTTCCTAGAGTAATACTTCCAAATAAAGTTTGCTGGCAAATGTTTGTTGCTGTCGTTAAAGATACCCTTTACACCACCACCACTAAGCTACAAAGATGTATGCTCATCATAAATGATTTCTTTTTTTTCACATGAAAGTGTGAAGCTGGCAAATGTTTGCAGCTATCGTTAAAGATACCCTTTACACCACCACCACTAAGTTACAAAGATGTATGCTCATCGTAAAGATGTATGCTCATCATAAATGATTTCTTTTTTTTCACATGAAAGTGTGAAGCCTTGAACTTGTTTATGTGTCAAGGCCTGCCAAGAATACAATCTATGCTGAGAATACAAACGGTACTAAAAATCAAGCTACGCAGGAGTCGATATGTGTTCTGGCAAGAGTCAACCGTCCAAGCTGACCATTACGCTGCCCCCTATGGGACTAAATTTGTCAACCGTCCGAGCTGACCATTACACTGCCCCCTATGGGACTAAATGATCTCTAACACTTGCACACTTACATACGTAAATGATGAGGGTGCTTCACCTTCAAAAACAAACGTAGAGGGTATCTATTCGAGCATTCGGTCCATCAAACCTCTGCCATATCATTTAGGTTGAGCACAATAGATAACATTGACACACCTCAACGTTCCTGGTATCACCGTCCGAGGCTAGAGATTCATCGTTTACAATTTTAAAGGGAGTAGGCTAACTCGGGAGCAATCTTCCCTCCCGAGTGTACTTACTCCGGCAGGTCCCGGCGCCGGTAGTTCTATCTCCATACCATTCACATAGGCATCAACCATTGGCCTCCATCCCGTGCATCATGGCATCCACCATGCTCCCGCATCTTCCATCCAGCACGCATCCGCTCACTCCATGCTCTTGCATGCTGCATCCTCCATCCAGCACGCATCCACATGGAGTAGGATCCATGTCACTGCAGAGTGTACCTGGTTTCTGACCTGCGATCCCTGCGATCTCTCCGCCGTCGTCCAGCATCTCCCCAGCCTTGATAATCGTTGTTTCATTTATTTCAGTGGTTGGGGTTGTGATTGCCAGCGTTAATGCAGAGGGAGTTCAGCGGGAAGGAACATTTGAACGCAGGGAACAATCAGAAGCAGAGGACCCCTTCCTGCAGCATCGAGTCGGCGTATCCCTGCCTGCAGATCGTGAATACAACCTCCAGCTGAGTACCGAGCCTGAGTCTCAGAGCCAACGTAGCCTTTCATCGCCTTCCAGGTATGTGAAAGCGAGCTCCATGTGAAATCCTGGCTTAATTTCTGAAAACATATTTAACATGTTAAAGACTTATCGTTATTGCAAAATATATCATCCAGTAATAATTCTCGGTCACAGTAAGGATTGGACAATCTAGCAATGCACGCATGATAGAAACCAACCATTGTAGAATGATAGAAGCCAAACATAGTATTAGTGACATATAATGGTTACATCTAAAACAAGATGAGTATGTTCAAACTGCAGGATAATTATTTTAAGATATGTTGTCCTCTCTTTCATTTTTATATCACAGCATGCCAGCGTTATATCATTTGACTATTTTTCTTTTAATCTGTTGTATTTGATTTTTTATTCGATTTCGATGAACCATGCATTTTGCTTGAAGTAACTTTTTTTTGACGAATAATACAACAATAGTTATGTTTTATAAACTGTTTATTTTATCCAATTTCGAAGTAAAATGGATTTATTTAAAGACCATTTTGGATAGTTTTAAATAACTACCTTGAATCTTGTTTCCTTTATTAAATCATTTGTTATCTCAAAAATCAACTTCCCCATTTTTTTCAAGTTCTGAGGATGAGGATTATAAAATTGTGAAAAATATTAGATTATAGGCCATCTTCTACAAAGTAGTTGTCCTGGCATTTTGCACCGTAAAGGCTAAGCACATCTGATAAACGTCATATGTTAAATTGCTTGGGAACTTTGAACTGATAGAATCCTGCCTTGAATTTTGTTAAAAATAACAAAGCTCTGAGTAGAAACCTATCTGTTCAAAGTTCCAGACAAGTCGGTAGGCGGTATGGCATTTTCCATGATACTTAGAGACAAAGTCTTTGAGTCGTCATGTACTTCAAATAAAAATGCTCATTCAAAATACTCACGTCATCTTGTACAGAGTTTTTGTCCTGTATTATTTCATACGATAAAGGTTATGTAAACCATCACTATTTCTAACATTTTTTTTGTGCAATTTGATGGATTTATGGAGACAAAGCTTGAAGGTGCTTTGCAAAAAAACATTTGTTTCTGTCTGATAGCACTAGCACCAGAAGTAGTGCTAGATCAGCGGCAACACTTAAAACCACCCAGTCTGCTATGCTCCTCGCCTAAAATCAATGAAAACCTCCTGACATATCAGTTAAATTTTTTTATGAAGTCGTTTGTGATTTTGTCAGTGATTATGGACAGTGAAATTGTGTATAGTTTGTTGTTTGTCTGTCATCTTATTTGTTTGGTAGTCCAGAGTGGTGATTATAACACTCTTAGCTGCATGTTTCCCCGTTTTCATTTCCTTTGTATTCATTGTGTTGTAGAAAGGGAAGTTGGTGGTGGTGCTAAAAGAGTGGATACAACGAAATCTTCTGATTAAGCAAATCCAATCCTACATAATTGCTCCAGTTGGAGGCTTAAGCTTCTACCACACATATATCGTCATATTTAAAATCCCATGTACGCTCTCTGTTCTCCAAAGCTGACTGGAAGCATTAACATAAAATATGCTGATAGACATTATGTAAAGTATCCACCCATCAACATCTTTATTTTGGAACTTTCAACTGCGATTATTAATATAACATCATCTACGGCCTGCAGCTTATCAGTGCTCAGCCATTTTGGTTTGTGATCAGGGCCTGCGGTTTTGATTTAGACTTAATAATATATTCTGATGTTTGTATGGAAAACCATATGTAGTTGTATTGCATTATCAGCAAAAGAAAGGTCGCCTGATAACTCTGATGTTCAAATGAAACTGTACTAGTTGGACTCAAAGCTCAAGCCTTGATATCGAAGATCTTGAGTTGCTATTTAATTCTTTGCCTGAATGGATCTTTGTGTTTTTGTGTAAATTATTATTTACATTTTTCCTTTTGTAAGTTGAGTAAATCGTGCTGCTTTGTGCGACTCAAGTTCGGTTTTGCTGAACTTGCATAAGGTTGATTTCTTTCGCTTTTAGCCTAATGTTTGTGAAAGCTTAAATCATGGAGAATCGCATAATATCATAAAATCATTTGATAAGTTGAAAAGCGGGTCCTAACTAAGGTCCATTTTTCACTTTACACGGAAGAAAGTTGAAACTCAGGGCATGAATATAACAGAAAACAACTTTGGGTTAAATGCAGAGCTGTTTAAGCTTTTTACAAACCGAATGAGTAGCCCCTATTAAAACAACTTTGTCAAACTCGCATAACAAACATATGTATGGAAGAAAGATACACAACTCACTACCACTGGCATATTCTTCATCGTCTGGTTAAATTATCAAAACATACGGAAAATGACACAATTGTCACATTTATGCTAATCCCGCAAAAATATCTAGTAAGAATTATGTAAATGAAATCAAAATTTAAAATCTAGATGGTGGTTTGAATGATAAAATTAAACAAAAGAACTTATGGTGGCCATTTGGATGGCCCACTTTTTTTTTTTTTTAGTTGTTGTTGTATAAAAGGCATGTACCATCGTTATACATGGTAATAAAAGGTTGGAAGCATTTTTTCAGAAAAACAAAAGTTCCCTGGAATTAGCCCAATGGAACTTGCAGACATCACAAAGATGATAGGTAGTGCATTTCCAACAATAAGAGTTAGTAAACGGACTACAGAGGAAATATATAGTTGTAACAAAATGTGTTTAACTCACATAACTGATGAAAAATGATAGGTATATTTATAACTATAGAAAAAAAAATTAAAATGCAAAATTCTAATGGCTCAGTTGCAAAATTCGGCATCTTTTACTAGACCAGGATTACAAAAGAGATGAATAACGTAAAAATGCATAGATAAACATCCAGCAAGTCACAACTCCCACGACAATTAGAAAAAAACTGATCTTACTAATAAGATAACTAAGCATGAACCAAAATTAGGACAAAATACTCTCCAATATTATTAGTCTTTTTTATTATTTAAAATAGATATATATCTTCATTTAACTTTGTTTGATTTACATTTACCATTTGCTCTAATTGTAGGGACATATTGCAATAAGTGGTATAATGGTTCGAAAGACAAAACATTCACATATCAAGAACCTCCTGGTTCAAAGTTTATCAAACAAACATATATTTTCAAGTCAAGACCTTGTTTGGAGCGATATACAGCGTGAAGATGGAACCATTGATCGCACTGCTCTCATACCATACAATAGGTTGGAAGACTTTATTATGGGAGAACAAAACAAACCGGATGCACCATGTACATTTGTACGAAGATCCAATAGGAAACGCTTTGGTGATGGTGACCTTTCTATGATGGGTCCAACATCCTTGAACTATGCATTGTTAGTATTTATCATGACCTCTTAATCCAATTTATATGTTTTTTCAATATGTATTGTTAAGTTTTAAAAATTATTATTGGTATTACCATTACATATAATGATTTTTCTTTGAATGTTGGTTGTTTTTTAGGTTCCAATGTTGTTATGGCCTAAATGATCTTAGAGGACAGCCACAACCACTGTTAAGAAAGAGAAATTTTGTCCAAAAAAGGGGACGCCAATGTAAATTTATAGTGAAGGAAGTTAATGATATGCCAGGGGTTGCAATTATCACCTATAATGAGTACCTACATGAGGATTGCAATGGTTGGCCATGCCATGGAAAACATGATAGATCTGGCGATCCAAAGTCCTTGAGCACCCCTCGTCTTTCAAAGGATATTCAATCAATGATAAAGACACTATGTGGACTTGGTGTTCCAGTTGATACAATATTTGAACGACATATCCTCGATGGGCTCTTTGGTTCCGCGATGGGTGCTAGAGACCTTAATTTATGTAGAAAAGATGTCTCCAATATATTCAACCGTCATTTGAAAGATAAGTATCAATTAGATCCCAAGGATTCTTTGAGTGTTAACAAGTGGTATCAAGAAGAGAAAAAATCATTTTTTTTCTACCAGCGACCAGAAGGGGAGGATGTACCATTCATACTTGGCATCCAAACAGAATGGATGCTTGATATGATGGTCAAGTGTTCTCACAACAACATGTTGGCTTTGGATTCTACGTTTAGCACCAACAAATATGGGGTGAGTTTGATTAGTTTTTTTTAATGTTTCTATTAAGTTCGAAGTTTCTTTCAATATAATTAGTAGTCTAAAATTGAGAAGTTGATTATTGTATTGGTTTGTGTAGTACCAATTATACACAGTTCTTGCCTTCGATTCCTAATATAGTGGTGTTCTTGTTGCATGGGCAGTGTGTTCATGCAATAGAACATCAGATATAGCCCAGTGGCTTAGACCACTCCTAGATGCATGTAGGAAAAGATGCCCAAATTGGAAACTGAATGTTGTCATGACAGATGATGCATTAGCAGAAATTAAAGCATTGAGGTGAGACTTGTTTTGCACATTATGAATGTATGAATTATCATTAGCACATGCACACTTAAATTTTTGTTGTTATTACATTTAATGATGAATATATTTGGTTGCTAAATGCTAAGCATGTTCAATTAGCACAAGAACAATATCCTTTTTGTTGTAGGCAAATTTTTGGTTGTCGTGTCCTCCTATGCAATTGGCATGTTCGACGTGCTTGGTCAAAAAATGCATTTCAATTGGCATCTTCCCTTGAAAGAGCTAGGGAATTATCTCATAGTCTTGGTGAGATAATGCACCATTGCCGTGATCATGATGCCGTTAGTGAGGCATTGCGAACATTCTTTGAAAAATTTGCTCGCGAAGTTAAGTTCTTGGATTACTTCAGAAAACATTGGTTGGAAGGGGATAAGATATGTAAGTTACTTGTTATGTTGTCTTAAATTACTTTCCTCAACATATATAGATCATTTTTATTTAGTTATAATTACATTTCATATTGACTTAACATATTAATGGTTGGTTAACTTTTTCTTATTAGATATGTGGGCAAAATGTTATTGGGAATTTCCTCATGCTAATCAAGAGTCCAATAGTTCAATTGAATCATACCATTGCTTCTTGAAGACCAATTTCTTACGTGACCGAAGGCGTAAATGTTCTAGGAAAATGGATTGGTTGATTTTCTCCCTATTGAAGAGGGTGGAACCTTTTTTTGTGCATCAAAACTATTTGAAGGAGTCTGGATTTCTAACAAACTAGAAGAAGGAGAGGTACCTAGAAACTTCATTGGAGAAGTCTAGGAGAATTCCTAACAATGATGTTAGTCCTCATGACATCGTTGAAGGTGCATACATGGTGATTAACCAAACAGATCGTGCAAAAAATTACATTGTATCAACATCTGCTGCAAATGGTCTAGTATGTGATTGCCCATGGGCATTGCGAGGCAACACATGCAAACATGCTTTGA
>LPNX010938199.1:0-19515 GCA_001517045.1 Pseudotsuga menziesii
ATTTGCCATAATTGCAAATTAATAAATAATTGGGTAAATTACAAGTATTTTACTTCATAACTTATTAATAAATGCAACTTTTTCCTATTTGTAGGATTTATGTGTTATACTTAACAACATGAAACTCTTGGCGCTTCTATTAAATTTGGGTAAATAATTATTTTACGTCATACTTAATTAATGAATGTAATTTTTGCCTATTTGTAGGATTTATGTGTTAACATTTACACATTTACAACATTAACAACATTGCCTATTTGTAGGATTTATGTGTTAGCATTTACACCATTAACAACATGATTCCAAATTGGAACAGTTGTTGGCTACAACTATATTGGAAAATATAATGTATTATGTACCTTTAGGTTAATAATAGAACAATGAGTTAGATATCACTTTTTGGTAAATAATTATCTTACTTCATAATTAATTGATGAATGCGAGAATCTTCAGAAAACACAGATAGCAGGCCCAGGATGGTGCAGCCTCTGCAAAGATGCCGAGGAAAATTCAAATCATCTCTTCTTGCACTGTGTTTTCTCCAAACAGGTCTGGGAGCACTCAAAATCTCTCACATCCACATCCTTCATCTAGAAAGGCAGCACAGTCGAAGAGGCTTGGAAGGATTGGTCAACCTCCCCACAAACAACCCAGATACAAGCCCTACCACTCATCCACATTTGGGGTCTTTGGCTGGCTAGGAACAAAGCCATTTTCCAAGAAAAAGCCAGCACACCTGAAGAGGTAGCAAGAAGGGGAATGGATATAATCTCATACTTTCCCCAAGCAAAAAACACACCTCCATCAAGGTTTGTTGTCCCTGAACTAGTGAACAGAAACACACCCTGGGCTTTCTTCGATGGCGCCTCCCAAAACTTGAAGTGTGGAGGAGGCGCATGCTTATATCTAAATCAAAGTCATTTTTTTTCAAATTTCTTTGGGCCTCGAAACTGGAACCAACAACTATGCAGAACTCATGACACTGAAATTACTTCTCTGTTTTTCCAATGAAAGAAATTGCAGACAGTTACAAGTATATGGTGACTCATTGGTGGTTATAAACTGGATGAATAAGATACAAAAATGTAGAACTGCTTCTCTAGATGCATTATTTGAAGAGACAACCCATTCTCTCTCATTCTTTGAATCAATCTCTTTCACTCATGTTTACAGGGAGCGAAATAAGGAGGCAGACATGCTCTCAAAAAAGGGTCTGACATTGCAATGGGGTGAATGGAAAATTTTGGAAACACAGGACTCCAAGGCCACGAAATAACCGCACAGGCCTTTTATAAACCCATCACTCTAATTTTTTTTGTAAATTCGAAATATATTTTTGAAAGCATAGCACAAAATCAGTCTTTCATGCACAGGAAGGAAAAATTTTCTTCGCTGAACAGTCTATGTACAGATCGATGAATGGAACAGTTTTTGGTTCAGGAAGCAGGCCTACATGGGGTTTTTTTTCAGCCATTAAGACAATCTTCTAGGACTAGTTTGGTCTCTTCAGATCCCGGAAGGGAGGAATAGTTACATCAGAATAGATATAAGAACATGTATGTAAAGCTGCTTATAGCAGGAACAAAACTCACACTATATTTTAGTATGCAAATCATGATTAATAAAAATCAGCTTTTTTTCTTTTAGAAAAAAAATAAGAAATTAATTGATGAATGCAACATTGGCCTATTAGTTTTATAATGATTTCATATTAATAAACCAAAATAGATCCATCTTAACTCTAGCTCTATCAAGCATCGAGAGGGATCAAATCGCTTGAGGTGAAAACCCATCTTAAAGTCCTAAGCTTGAGGAAATGTTTGTACCTCAAGGGATTGGATCCCTCTCACTACTTGATAGAGCAATAATTAAGATGTATCTATGCTGGTATCATGAAATCCTCACTCATATGTTCTCCAAAATGATAATTATAGTTTTTTTTAATTCTATGCATTTTTATCTTTGTCACTCTTTCTCTTTCTTCATATTGTTTCTAACAACATTGACATTAGTGTGATGATACTTGAGTATCAAATATTTTGAGAATGCCCCATAGCTATCTTTTCCTTTGCCTCATCCCAAGCCCAAAATGAAGGAGAGACATTCTTCGTAGCATTAATACTTGGAGCAACATTTTTGTTTCCTAATTGAGATACTTAAGAAAGTTATGGAAATAGTAACATGATTTTTGTCATCGTCAAACTTATGCATTAGGAAATATGCTCTAGCATCCCTCTTTGGTATTCATTTTTGCATGGTTTGGGAAACAAAGTAAATAATTAATATAGTCAATAATAATAACATACTTCATGGTCTTGCTGACTAATTTCCTTTAGTTTTATGTTTGTACAGATCTTGGAAAGCTCCAAATCATAGACATTTTATCCTAAATAATAAGCAATGGATACAATCATGCTCGATTTTCACATTCACAGAGGTCTATAAAAAAATTAGGATCTCTTCTTTGTTAATGTTTTGTTAGAACTATAACCCTTCAACAAAGGCCTCAAGGTCTATCACAATTTCTTATTTTCTAATTAGATCTACATCAAACACGACTGCTATGGTTTTAAGTAGAATTTGGCGATGCTTAAGATATAAATCCAAGATGTGGGCCTCACATATCATATCTCTTATATGAGTGTCAATAAAGAAAATTTGATTCTATCACTGCCCCCAAAGTTTTATTTTGTCATTTTAACACTTACAATTCCTACAAATAAAAGATGACTCAATGTTAATGTATTTTATTATTATTATTGATGTACATATAACCCATAATACAATTACATTAAAAAATATAATTTAATCTTATTGTGATTTACATTTAACATTATAATTTTTTTGGCATTGTTTTATTGAGATTTGTTTTTGAAATGTGTGCCTAATACTCTTGTCATTTAAGAACAACTATTTTTTCAACTTTTTATCATGAAAAGGTTGGATGCCTATATACCCTTCAACTTGAAATTAGGAGTATCCATTCAAATTTGATAATTGGATGAGACTCTTGATGGGGAAGAGAGGTTGACAATGCTCATTTGGGTTGACTATACCCATAAATCAATCATTCATTATGTATGCCATTTGATCTTAGACTTTGGTCCTAGACGATGGAAATACTTGGAATTCAGGAGGATGAGTTTACCAATTTATAATTAGTAGTTGTGTTTAAAAGTAAGCATGTTGTTCAAATGGGAACAAATCATTTTTTAAAATAATAATTTCATTTTGATTATAATGGTGTTAAATGAGCAGTTTGAAACTTATTAATTTAACTATTTCTTTTGGGAACTTTAAACTATGTTTTTTCGCTAATCTTTTGTAGAGTAAAAGTACTTTAGGTCCACAGGGAAATGTTAGATTTTTATCATACAAGCTAGCATTATCTTAGGATCTTTAACTGAGAGAATAACAAGCACAACAATCAAACACAAGAGACAATAGAAACAAAGATTTTCCTCGGGGAAACCATAAAGGAGAAAACCCCGCAACTTCCTCAGAGATAGAATCAACACCAAAAGCAAAACCCCAAAACAGTAAGATGATCTCCCGACAACAGTAGTCTCTCTCTCTCTCTTGTCCCAACAACTTCTTCTCTCTCAGTTATGCGCTGCAACTAAGTGTGAGTGAATGTGTGATAAATAGAGAGACTCACTCTCTATTTATACTAATTCCTGACTTGACAATAACTCACTAGGGATGACTTCTCTAGGAGAGTCTAATAACCCTATGGCCCCACAATTGCGGGGACTTTAATCCTTGATCAATAGAAAGGGTTACCCTCTATTACTTTACATGACTTGTTTACATTATTGAATCTCCCGATAGGAACATCGGGGCATGACATGAATCAATGACATTATAGATACTTCCCAGAATAAACATCGGGGTACAATACATAAAATATACAAGTGAATACATTCCGAAGTTACATATACATCAACACTCCCTCTTAACTAGGAAGGTATTCTCTTGACACAATTTATCAGCACATGTCTTCTTCTCTGTATCCACTGGATCATCATCGAGTTCTCGTCATCTTCATCTTCAAGTCATCTTCATTATTGGATCTAGATCATCACTCGATCTGGATCATCATTGCTGGATCATCATCACTGGATCTGGATCATCACTGGATCTGGATCATCACTGGATCTGGATCATCACTGGATCTAGATCATCACTGGGTCATCATTACTGGTGCTATCTCTCGATTCTTCTCATCATAGGAAGTTCTACAGAGCCAGCCCTTTTTCATGCTATTTGTAGGCCTAGCCTCCATGTAGGTCTTCTTCAGCGCTTATATCTAACCCTAAGTAAGAATGGCCCACCCAACACTTACATCTGACCATGAGAGGAATACATCCAACAACCATGTCAAAAAGGCACGCCCAACACTCACATCTGACCATGGGAGGAAAACATCCAAGAACCATGTTAGAAAGGCCCATCACTCACATCTGATCATGGGAGGAACACATCCGATCATGGGAGGAATACATCCAAGAACCATACTGGAAAGGCTCAGCAATCACATTCAATCATGGGAGGAACACATCCAAGAACCATATCGGAAAGGCTCAACACTTATATCTGACCATGGGAGGAACACATCCAAGAACCATGTCATATCTGACCATGGGAGGAACACATCCGAGAACCATGTCAAAAAGGCTCAACACTTATATCTGACCATGGGAGGAACGCATCCAAGAACCATGTTAGAAGGGCTCAACACTTATATCTGACCATGGGAGGAACACATCCAAGAACCATGTCAGAAGGGCTTAGCAGTTATATCCAACCATTTGGGGAACAAATCCCGCATGCATGCTAGAAGGGCTCAACACTTATATACAACCATGTGGGGAACACATCCTGCATCCATGCTAGAATGGCTCAGCACTTATATCTGATCATGTGGGAACACATCCGAAAGTCTCCTCAGAATGGCTCTGCACTTATATTTGATCATGTGGGAACACATCCCACAGTCACATCAAAATGGCTCTGCTCTTACATCTGATCATGTGGGAACACATACCACAGTCACATCAGAATGGCCCTTAGCTCCAGGCTGAGTATTCCTGGTAACTAACCAGGTGCCTCCATTCTCCTAGAGAATGGCCTTCAACGCTTATATCTGATCATGTGGGAACACATCCCACAGTCACCTCAGAATGGCTCAGCACTTACATCTGACCATGGAAGGAACCAATCCTCTCACCATGTCAAAATGGCTCACGGACACATCACTTCCACTTGGAGGGAACCTCGATTTGGAGAACACTAAGCTTCTCCCTGAAGTACTCAAACTTCACTCTGGCCAATGGCTTAGTCAACACATCAACTATCTGTTCGTCCGTCGCAACATACTGGAGCTTCACTACTCCTCTTTGCACCATATCCCTAATATAGTGATATTTGATCTTGATATGCTTCAAATTTTCATGGAACACTGGGTTATCAGACAACTTCACACAACTCTGGTTGTCGCAACATATACAAGTAGCCTCCAACTGGAGATCAAATAAATTAGACAGTAGCTTCCTCAGCCATACTGCCTCACAATTAGCTGAACAAGCTGCAACATACTCTGCTTCAGCTGTACTCAGTGCCACGTAAGACTGTTTCCTGCTAAACCAAGAGATCATACCTTATCCCATACTGAAGCAGCACCCTGAAGTGCTCTTTCTATCAATGGCACTGCTTGCCCAATTGAAATCAATATAACCTTCCAGGTTAATCTTCTGGTCAGCCTTATACTTGAGCCCATAATCAACTATACCCTTTAGGTACCTCAGAATATGCTTTGCAACAATTAAGTGAACATGTCTCGGATCCGTCAGGAACTGGCTCAAGGTGTTCATAGCAAAGCAAATATCTGGTGTCGTATTCGTCACGTACATCAAGGACGCAATCATTCGACGATACATCATAACATCAACCGTCTCTAATGAAGCATCACTTAGAAGCTTCAGATTCGATGCCATGGGTGTGGTCATGGACTTGTAGTCCATCATCCCAAACCTCTTTAGGATCTCTATTGCATACTTCCCTTGTCCGAAGGAGATTCCATCCGCATTCTGCCACACCTCCATGCCTAGAAAATAGTGCATTATACCCAAGTCCTTCATTTCGAACTCAGCAACAAGCTTCCTCTTTGTATCAGCAATCAACCCATTCATACCTGTTACAAACAGATCATCTACATACAACAAGAGTATCACTGGGTTCCCATCTTCAACCTTGTAGTAAAGGTTGGAATATGATTTACTTTTGGTAAAGCCCAAACTGGATAGGAAGCTATCAATTCTGCCGTACCATGTCTTGGGTGCCTGTTTCAAACCATACAAGGCTTTCTTCAATTTACACACATGAATCTCCTGTCATGTGTCTCAAAACCGAGTGGCTTCTCCACATACACTTCCTCTTCCACTACACCATTCAAGAAAGCAGTCTTGACATCCATCTGATGTATCTTCCATTTCATCACTGCAGCTAGAGCAAGTACTGATCTGATGGAAGTGTATCTGGCTACAGGTGCAAAGGTTTCTTCATAATCTATTCCTTCTTTCTGGGAGAAGCCATGAGCCACAAATCTTGCTTTATATTTTTCTATGCTGCCGTCTGTAGCATGCTTGACCTTGTAGATCCATTTGGAAGTTACAATAGACTTCCCCTTTGGTCTAGGGACAACATCCTAGACATCATTTTTCATGATCGATTGATAATCTTCGATCATAGCATCCTTCCATTCTTTCCTTTCTACTGCTTCTTCATAGTTGGAAGGTTCTTTATCGATGAAGTCACATAATAAGGCTACATAACCGGAGCAGGACCTGGATCTTTTCCTTTCTTTGTGATTTTCTTCTGGAGCCCCATATCTTTCTGCACCTTGGATAACTTCTCGTATCCAAGCAGGTTTCCTCTTGTGAGAATTCGTCTCTTGAGGTGGATCTACAGGTTCTTGAGGTTCTTCTATTTCTCGATCTTCTTCTTCAAATTATTCGTTCATGGTTATGTCATGAATTTTGGGTACTTTTGTTTCTTTAGGTTCTTCAGCAGGTCTCTTTCTGGATTTGTTGTAAGCTGAGTCTTCATCAAATGTTACATCCCTGCTAATGTCGATTTTCTTGAATCTTGGGAAGTATATTATGTAAGCCTTCAAGCTTTCAGAGTATCCCACAAATATACCTTTCCTTCCTGAAGGATATAACTTTGTCCTCTTTCCTTTCAGAATGTGTATGTACACTAGACAACTGAATATTCTGAGATGGCTGACTTCTGGTTTCTAGACGGAAAATACTTCTCCAGGTGTCTTGTTCTCGATTACTCGGTGTGGAGTACGGTTCTATACATACATCGTTGTTCTGGAAGCTTCTGCCCATAGATGCATGGGAAAAGTTTGACCATGAAGCATGGCCCTTGCAGCTTCCATGATCGTTCTATTCTTCCTTTCTACAACCCCATTCTATTGTGGATTATATGGAGTGGTTGAATCCCTCTTAATCCGTGAATCTTTGCATAATGCTTTGAATTCATTTGATATAAATTCTCCACCATTATCTGATCGAAAGGTTTTGATCTTCTTTTCTGTATGGTTCTCGATCAAGGCTTTGAATTCCTTGAACTTGATGAATACTTCATCTTTGTTCTTCAAGAAGTATATCCATGTCTTCCTAGAAAAATAATCAATAAAAGAAACATAGTATACATACCCGCTTAATGAACTAGATGACATTAGACCGCATACATCGGAGTGGATGATTTCCAAGATTCCTTTTTCCTTGCTCTCGCTACTTGTAAATGTCTTCTTTGTGTTCTTTCCTTTCACACATCCTTTGTAAACACCATCATGTTTTGCCTGAATTTCTAGAAGACCTTCAACAACTTTGCTTGCAAGTGGTAGTGCTCTGTAATGCACATGTGCAAGCCTTCTATGCCAAAGTTCATTTGGTTCTACTGAGTCATGAACCAAATCTTGTTCTGGTTGGACCTTCAATTTCTACAGACCTCCCTCTTGTTCTCCAATCACTACTGCATCATCAATAGTCTTTCCCTTTGGCCACATGAGAACTTGGCCATCTATAAATGCAACCCTCATGCCTTTTGCATCTAATGCATATATGGAGAGGAGGTTCTTCTTAAGTCCTGGTACAAACAAGGCATCCTTTATTGTCATAGACTTTCCAGAGTCTAGCTTATAGGAGGATTCCCCACTAGGATTTTATAGGAGTATTCCAGAGTCTAGTCTAGCAAAGTGTCCTCTTTCATCACATGTATAGCATCTGAATTTAGATAAATCTCTTCTAGTATTATCTTTCTGATGGAAGTGCTTACCTTTGGGGTGAAGAGAGTTTCTTCTGATTTTATTGGAGTGTACTGTAAGAGCTTGATCTTCACTTCCCATATTGTCTTCTCGAGCTACTATCCGAGCTTCTTCTTGTGAGCATTCTTCCCACAGTCTAATGAAATTTACTAGCTTCTTTCTGGCACAGATCCCTTGAATAAAGGAGTCCCATGATCTAGGGAAACCATTCAAGGTGGTCATCACAATTTATGCATTCTCCACTTCTTCATCTACTACTTCAAGTTGTTCCTTGATTTGAGAGACTCTTGAAAAGTAAGACTGGATGGTTTCTGCATTCTGGATCTTTACATTCTTCAATTGGTTTCTCAGAGTCATCTTTCAATTTATGTTCTTCCCTTCAAACAGTTTGGTTAGGGAATCAAACATAGCCTTAGGTGTCTTTAGGGAGGACACATGTGGTATGAGGCGATCCTTGGTTGAATCAACAATAATCCTCTTAGCCATGACCAATTTCTTCTTGTGTAAGGCCTTAGCCTCATCTCCCTCTGGAACTGGAACCTCTTCATTAATGTAAAAGTCCAACTCATTTTCTTCAAGGACCAGGGAGATCCTATATTTCCAGGCTCAGAAGTTATCAGCTCCCTCAAGCTTTTCATCAAGATTGGTATGATGAGACATATTAACAGAGAACCTCAAATGGAAATGCAAAATATTTACATCTTACCAGGTCAAGATGTCGGAACTAGATCTTGAGCTGAATTTCTGCAGAGCTGGTTTAGGAGAAAATTAGGGTTTGACTCTCCCAGAGTTCTTCCCAACCAAAAACTTTGATCTTGATCTCTAAACTTCGATTTTGAGGAGGAGATCAATCCAGGCCTGGGCTCACTCAAAAATTCCACTTCTGTGGAAAGCCCTAATTTTCGGCAGTAGTGTCGAGTAAAAAACTAAAATGTTCAGAATCACATTTTGCTTCGACAGAAAGATGCGCCCTGGAGAGGAGAGTCCTCCCAACCTTCTTTTGATAAAAATCTATGGAGAGAGATATGAAAAATAGGAAGCCCTAGTTTTCGCAGCTGCACAGTGTCTTCTTCTCAGGTTAGCTCTGATACCATGTACTTAGCTTGAAAAAGGGAAGAAAACAAACTATGTTTAATATAGAATGAGAGCAAACAAAGGTTTGATGCATAACCATGAGAAACCTCATCAACCATTTTTGAAAAAGCCTAAATCATACACCCTTTTACCAAACAAGATATTAAAAGTGTCATATCCCCAATTAAATAATTTCCAAATAAGACTACTTGCAAATAATGTTTCACCAACCTACTAGTTCCCTAGGTTGAGATGGAGACATAAATTTTGTAAGAAGGGGTTATGTGACCCAAAATGAATTTAGTTTACCATATTCACATTTAATTGAGTCACATAAATGATACATTATAATAAAATAAGGTGACATGGATTGATGAAGACACTTGGAAGCTTGTGGAGCCTTTGGAAACTAGATTCCCTGCACACTTGGCATGATGTTCATCCAAATTCGAAGACATCATTAATGCAACGTTATTGGAGGGTGATGTGGTGTAAAATAGCATATAATTATCAAAGGAATTAGAATTAGTAAAGGAGAGTAACTCCCATGGAAGAGGAAGAGACTAGAAGACAATGTGTGCCACTTGGAAGGAGATTCCATGCACTCTGTGACAACAAATGATGAAAGATTGTATGACAAGTATGAAAAATTCGTGCCTGATTGAAGACATATGATAAATATGACATGACAGAGCTAAAAATAGCCACCAAGAGGTCGAATTTTGGAGTTAGAGGCAACCATTTGAATTGGGGAAAGAATTGGAGCATGAAGAGGAAGAGAAGCGTCATAGGAGTTACTAAACCACCAAGATGAGTTAGAGGAAGCCCATGGAGGGAAATTCAACCTTAGGATGCCTCATGAATTTAATAAAATGATTTCATGAGGAAGGATAATTTATTTTGATCATTTTTTATTTGGCCTTTGGCATTTTGGAGAGCTTTTGCTTGTCCATTGCACGGTGAGTGTTCACTCTCCCTGCTTGTGAACCAATTTCGAGGGAGTTGGAATCCTTTCCAAGTTGGTGGATGGAGAGAAAATTCATACCTATCATTGGAGCTTAATGAAGGTGTTTTAGTTTCATGTTTAAGGTCCATATAGTCAAATTATCATCTATCTCCCTATTCTTTCATTCCTTCTTCTCCATACCCCCAGACTCCCATTTGATGGTGCACTTGTTGGAGTGGTGCTTGCAATTTGCTGAGGATATTTGATGCCCAATATTGGGTATATTATGATTGGATATGTACTCTTGTTTAATTATGATATGTAATTCGAAATATCAATAATACATATGTTAGTGTCTCACATTCCCATGCTCTTGAATAACTAGTTTTCATGGATTTGGCTTCAATTTTGAAGTAGCTTTATATAAGATTTGTATGATAAATGTTATATGAGTTTGATGATGTTGTGATAGCCATATATTATGTGTTACTATGTAATTTTATTTCCCTATTCTTTGTGGCTCAAAATCCAAGAAATCCATGTGTGAAACACTTGCAATTCCATGCTATTAAATCACTAGTTTTCATGTACTTGACTCGCATACTGAATGAGTTGTATACCGGACTTGTATGAAGGGATTTATTTGATGTTTAATAAATTTGGGGAATAAATTTGTATGTTATATATTTTATCTATATGTCACATCTCGATCTGAGCCTTTAACTCTACCTTTCATATGTCAAAATCAAGCTAGTTATGCAATTTCCCCATAAGCAATTTCCCTAAAAGTGGTCATGCGAATGTTGAACTTTATAATAAGTTCACAGAGACCATAACCATGATTAATTAAAGTCCCCAATGTCTTATATTAATCACCATACTTTGTTCTCAAATTTTGGAGGGCCGTAGTACATTTGGAGAGCCAAAACTACCATCTACCCTTAGGGGTTTTAACATCGACTTCCTAGGGTTCTTATCCTTCTTTCCCAATGGAAAAAAGAAAGTTTCAGAATCAATTGGGAATTGTATGAGAATTCATATTATGAATTAGTGTTTTATAATACCCCTCAATCTCTTCCATACATAATTTGAAGTCATTTGGGTGCATTTGGGTCAACTTGGGTTTCACTAGTCTAAAGCTAGAAATTGACCAAAGTTGTGCAAACTTGAGTAACATGTCAAAATGAATTTATCATTATACCATTGAGTGTATGAGGTTTGTTAGCATGTTTCAAATACATTAGGATCCATCCATAATAATTTTGTAAAGGTTCGGTGGTGTTTGGAACCAAACCAATAAGGACTAGTTGACCACATTTTCTTAGTAATTTTTCACTATTTCTCCCTAACCCAAAACAAGGTTGCAAAGGTATAAAGTCAGATACAAAGTGTCCATAAACCACCTTGGTATGTTTTAATACTCACCATACCATTTTATTTCAAATTCTAGACCGTTTGGTGAAAGTTGGAACCCTCTAGAGTCATGATTAGTTAAGCTCGAATTTGCTCAAATTGTAATTTTCTCCAAAATTCCAAGAAGTGACATTACAAAAAGATTGGAAATCAATGGAATGTATATGTTGTAAAAAAATGAAAATGGTTGTATAGCATGAGTTTATTCCTATAAAAATTGACATAGGAGTGCATGATCTACGATAGGATTGCAGAGTAACATGCTAGAACATGGAAAATGCCTTTGGGCTCTCTTACTTCTAAACAGATTTTTTTGGTGAGCATCATATGACCAAGATCTTATAGTTTGTATAAGATGCATGGAGCATATTAGAGTCAGGTGAATGAGCTTGTAGTAAATTGTTGTGTTTGACTTATTATCTAGTAATGCAAGTGAAGATTATGTTGTTTCTCATGCTAAATGTCACTAATTTGTTCTTCAATCCTAAGATCATGTAGCCGAGTATGCAAGTCATTTTATCCATGATCTCCCACTTGCAATGAAGGCATCATTTTTTTTAATTTAAAAAATTATCCTACCCTCTAAACAAAGCACCATTTTTTTAATTTAAAAAATTATCCTACCCTCTAAACAAAGCACAAAGCACCTTGAGACGTCACATAGGCTAATGTATCTAAAATATACCAGAAATGGAATTGAAATAATTTCATAAAATATAAATGTAAAAAAACTAATGAAAATCCATTGTGTCAAAAACTACAATGAAAAAGGTGGAGGTATGGTCATGCAAATAAGACAAGCAAAATATAGGATCCATGCAAAATATAGGATCCATGATTTTCGTGGAATAAAACGAAAATCAACATGGAGAGACATGATTAATGGGTAAAGGGAAATGTGTTACATTGTAAGGGTGTGGGAAAACTCGAAACCAAAGTGGGGTAGTAGAAGAAGAGGGGTAACTCTAAAAATAACTTCTTGAACTCCTCATCCAATTCAACCCAACCTCATTTAGGATATATAACCGTAGATTTCATATATGTTTGGAATGTAAAACTTTTAAACATAGATATTGCGAATAACATGACCAAGTGGCTAGGGTAATCTATAGTGCATAAATCACATCAACACCCACTTCATACTCTTTCCATTGTTTGGAATGTAAAACTTTTAAACATAGAGATTGCGAATAACATGACCAAGTGGCTAGGGTAATCTGTAGTGCATAAATCACATCAACACCCACTTCAGACTCTTTTCCGACTCTTTTCCATTACATGAGAAATTTTTTCGGACCAATAAAATGATTAAAAACATTGATTGTATTTTATAAACTAGGAAAGACCACACTTATGAAATATAGTGGAAAAACATGTATTTTTTCCAAATTTAAACAATATGTATGAGTACAGGTTCCTTCGTAAATAAATTTCTAGAAACAATTGTTTCAAAATAAAAGAAAGTTGATTTTACAAACCATCAAATAGACGAACTGCTAGCAAAAATATCATCTTTTATTGAAGTAACCCTAACTACCTCTGATTAGATAAACAATTCTTATGTCACAAACACAATGGCTAATAAGGTAGTATGAATTGCATGTGCATCACCATTCTACACCTTCATTATGTGAAATCACATGTTATAATTTTCATTTGCATTGAGTTGCTTGGGTATAAAGATATTACTGATGTAGTCACAATGATGAAATAAATATTTTGTGAGAACATAGTTAATTTTCATTATTATCATTTTCAAACCCCATCAGTCCAAAATTACAGCATGACAACATAATCATTCTCATCCCCCACAACAGGGGAGAAAAAGTTAGTACATCAAGTAGGTTAAGCCCTTGGGAGTTGATCAAATGAATCGTTGTGCACTAACGATTACAATTTTGAGCGCCATGAGGAAGTTGCAATTAAATCAATGTTGCGAAATGGACACTAATAATAATGGTTAGGTGTTTTTTCTAAATAGTATAGCATTTTGTCCCACATAAATGGGATAGTATTTATTCTCTAAAGCTTTATAAACTAGTTTAATTTAAATAATCTTTCAAGAGTTCAACTATCTTTTTTTTTTAACTGATATTACATTTACAAATAAAATTATACATATTTAAATTAGGCCACTAATAAAGAACCGAAACTCAAATTAACTAAGGAATTTCCAATGTTTGATAATAAGAAGTTAGAACTCTTCAATTTATCTAGGAATTTTCTGCTTCTATTTTTAAGGGAGATCTGATCTTCATTAGATTATTATTTGCAAAGTTCAAAATTAATGCCAATTTCTTTTGAGAAGAGTGAAAACGGTTTTCTTTGCATTTGATTTCATCAGATAATGAAGCTAGATCGCTGAGATTGTTTAAGACTCCTTATTGTTGAGTTTCTCTAAGAGGCCCACATATGGAATTATCGGTTATTGTTTCTACATTTAGTGACTTATTGTGTAAAGGATTTTAACAAATAATGATCACATCATATCAAGAGTATAACATGTAAGAGAAAATACATGGTAGTGCATTTCATAATTGTTTTTCCTAGTGAGAACATACTGAGGTGTTAGTTCAATTTTTTACAGGAACATTATTAGACATACATACCACTAAAAATAAACTCAAATAACAAATTGTCCATTTACACCTTACAAAATAATTTATGAAAATGCAAATAAATATTTATTAAAAAAACCTATCAACACTAATTGAGTTCGATGGTAAACTCTTTTTTGTAAGTTAGAGGATTGTATTAACAAAGAAACAAAAACAAAATTTATAGAACAAAGTCTTCCATTGTTTCCTTGCCATAGTGGAAACCAAGGCAACCGATGGACAAGCATAAACAAAGTATGAAACCATCATAAGTAAGTCCTAAGAGACTATTCTTGGGGTCTTTCCCTTCAAGGGGAAACCATGATGACTCAGTTAAGTTTGAGACAACCATACAACAAAATTCAAAAACCTTAACCATTAAGACTATCTAGAAAACAAACCTTCAAAACTAGGCTAAAATAAACATTTCTAGGAGCTATGAACTGAAAACTGATTCTCTAAATTTACAGAAGGAGACTGATTTAGAATTTGTAGTGGGGAACATTCCATTCCCGCTAACATGTCAATATTCACTTGGAAAACCTCACACTACCCTGAAATCTCTCCTTCTCCATCAATAGACGACCAAACATAATTTTGAGAACCCAATAAGGCGCCAAAACTCAATTCATTGCACCCATATGAATTCCTAAAGAATCACCTTGAAACTCCTCAAGCACACTTCTCCTTTATTGATTGCTTTGCAAATGCACCAAAGAGTATAGTAGAGTATCTCCTTTCCATGTAGTATTTTTTGATGCCACTGCCCCTCCTGCTCTGCACCCATTGTCAAACCATACTTCCCCCAATGGTTGTGTCCTCCCAAGAGGCCCACAATTCTGACATTTAAACCACAGTTTGCAAAAGAATGTGTCATCCAAATTCTTTCTTCTTCACATAACGTGGAGTGGCTTGAGGCCACCACAAGGAATAACAAACCAACTCATTAGATGCCTCAACATTCTTTTCTTGCACACCAATGTAACTCCTTTGAATTCTAGGCACAATGACTGTCAAACTTCCCACAAGACTAAACATATGAAAGAATTTACCCCTTTGTACCCTGCCTTATCTATGGAGGTAAAAACCATCAAAATTCTCATTGGTTCCATTGAATTACTTTTGGCATGAAGTAAAATTCCATCCAACTAACATGTCATCAACATAATCCCTCACATGCCCAAGATCCTCCCCTTTGTGCGAGTTAAATTTGCCATTAAGACCATCCACTCTATCGTTTGGCCATGTGTAGAAGGTAGGTGTCTACTTTGGCCACGTGGCTAAGGAAATACATTCCTTTATTGTCACCCCATTTCGGGATTTATTGTCGTGAGTAGCTAATATTTGACATTCATCTTTAAGCCTAGATTCTTGCACCACTTCCCAATTCCAGGCAATGTGAGATTTATTACTATTTATCCCTTCGTTCGCTAGGAGATCTCCTATCTTGTTAGATTCCTAATAAATGTGCGAAGGAATAATAATAGGGATCCTAGAGAGGAGGGAGACCATGTGGTACACATCATCTTCCCTTTCTATTTCTTGGCTAGGAGGTGAACAAGGGTTCCATTGATAAATCGTCTCACGTAGTTTATTATACCCTTGGAGATATGAAGAGAGATGGTCATTTTTAGTGAGTATGAGAAATTCAACAACATTGTTGATTTCTCGTCCAATATAACCATGATTTTTTTTGAGAATGTGACCCTTGTCATTTTGAAAGATTCCACCATACTCAGCAGGCCCAACATTGCCCTTGGATGCACCATTAAGATTAAGCTTAAGAAAACCAAGGGGAGGAAGGGACCAACAATTTGGGATGGATCTCTTTGATAATCTGTTGTGAAGATAGGAAGGAGTGGGGTGAATTTTGATTCCCAAATCATTGAATATCAACTGCTCCATATCGTTGAATTAGTAATTCCGATCCAAACATGGATCTAGGTTAATAACTATCACGATACTATGTTTATTTTTTTCCCATATGAGATTAGGGTTTATACTCGAGGCTTGGAAAATACGATGATTTTGTTCTTTCCAAGTGTCCAAAATAAAAAAAATTGGGAAGAACTTCCATATGCAATTCAGGATAGGATTAGAGAAAGTATTATTTGTCTAGTGCTCCAATGATGAGACAATGTTGTCATGAAATTCGTTAAATCAACAAAATAAAATGGATCCTATGTCCTGTAAGGAATTAATATACTCACAACCATCACGAATGTGGTCAATGATTTCAAAATGATCCTTATAGAGAATACACAAAGATGAGAAAGTATTATTTGTCTAGTGCTCCAATGATGAGACAATGTTGTCATGAACTTTGTCAAATCAACGAAATAAAATGGCTCCTATGTCCTGTAAGGAATTGATATACTCACAACCATCATGAATGTGGTCAATGATTTCAAAATGATCCTTATAGAGTATACACAAAGATGGCCGTTCAAATCCTTTCTTTGAGCAGGTTGTCCCATGTTCAAATCCACCTCCAAGAAACCAACCAACAAAACATAGAAACTTTGGGCCATAGTTTGGTATTCCATATTTTATTCCAAATTTGATCATGGGGAAGATCTTGCTGACTAGCCTCAAGGTGGTATGCCTTAATTAAGGAGAATTTTCCACTTCACTTGTGCCCCCAATGAAGTCTATTTGGTCTGGTTTTTACTCCGGTTTGTCATTATTGGAGTTCTTCTAATATATCCTGCTTATCCGATCTGTTTCCATTTAGGCAATGAGATGGATGGATTCCCGAGGCTGCCAGTATTGATTGAACTTCAACATGCTGCTTTCATAAAGGCCTTCTTGAAGTGGCTACATAGGACGCACATTCACAAGTTTTGAGAGTTGTTGCCAAGAATCCTCCCAAAACAAGGCTAAATTTCCATCTAACATCACCTCCTAGAAGTAATTGTCTTGAATAAAGGATTGAATGGCCTAGGTTGAATTCCATATCAATGATCTTTGAATGTTGCCATCCATTTTGATGAGCTCTTGTTTGTCTATCCCTTAAGCATATTTTTCCTTTAATAAATGAGCCCATGGTTCTCCTTATACTATAAGAAAAAGGCCTTGTAGTAGAGCTTATAGCAGAGGTTTTTAGTGTTACATGATTGGTCAAAATTTTCAAAAAAACGTTTGCTAAAACCTTTGCCAATGGTACCAGATGTTTTAGTGGAGTATTTTACGAAAAATTATTATAACTTAAAAATCTTGGTGGTCGGAGGCTGTCATGGAGGTTTTTTCATCGGTGCACTTTTGGCAAAGATGCATCGATGCATTTCTGCCTAAAGATGCACCAGTGTGCTTCTGCTAAAGATGCACACCGACACACTTATGCTAAAGATGAGCATCGATGTGCTTCTGCTAAAGATGCATCGGTGCACTTATGCCAAAGATGCATTAGTGTTGTAATACCCCCATGACATTATTTTTATTTTTCATATTTTTGAAAAATTATTATTTTTATTATGTAATGAGTTATAAAACTCAAAGAGTGAAATAACATTTGCACAAACAAACATTTTATTTATTTATTAATAAAGAAAATGACACTTGGAGAACTCAACTACATGAGGGGACACCAACCATGGCACCAATGAACATGTGTAAGCAAGCTAAGAGTGATTGATACCAATCAAATCCAATCCAAAGCTCAACAACCAGACAAGATCCTAAATCATAGGGATTTAGGGATCTAATTGGAGATTTGATTGGGATGGCATAAGACCTGGGCAACGTTATTTATATGAGGGCACTGGAATAGCATGGGACGCCGTGTTGTGCATGGGAAAAATGATTGTTGAGCGTTTTTCTATTTTTTTTATAAGTCCATCGTGAGAACTTGTTACGGACTCGAGATTGAGTGCCGCGAGGAAGTGTCTTGCTGTTCTGGTGCATGGTTGGTGATCCAACTCGGGGGTGGAGCGGAGCAAACAGTTGAGTTGCTGCCTCCTATGGTTGGGAGGAGTTGAATCTCCAAGTTGTTATTTTTTTCAAGTAAGTATTGGAATCTTTCGATTCTTTTTTTCCTACAATTTGTATTATACATATAAATCTGTAAGTGGACGACGATTTGATTTGCAAGTTTTATCTCTGAATTGGTAATAAATTTAGAATGCCAGCGTTTTTCCCATGAGCGCTGGTAAGATCGAAACGTGTGCCGTATTTCCTGCGATCTGTTAGGCTTAGAATCTTTCAAATTCTTTCATGCGATTTGTATTATACATATAGATCTGTACGTTTCCAGTGATTTGGTTTCTTTTTTTTTATATACTCAACTGATTTCCATTCTAGCGATGTGAATTTAATTCAGATATGACTTCATTTCCAAGCTCTGCGTTTTCTTGATCTGAATTTTGAACCGTTGATGGATGTGTTTCCATGGCTAGCTTCGTAGGTTGGATCAGGGTTGGATCCATTTCCAAGCTCTGTGTTTTCTTGATCTGAATTTTGAACCGTTGATGGATGTGTTTCCATGGCTAGCTTCGTAGGTTGGATCAGAGCTAGATCCATTTCCAAGCTTTGTGTTTTCTTGATCTGAATGTTATACCGTTGATGGATGCGTGCCAATGGTTAGCTCCGTAGGTTGGATCAGAGCTGGATCCATTTCCAAGCTCTGTTTTTTTCTTGATCTGAATGACTAGACCTTTGATTGATGTGTTTTTCTTTTAGATGTGTTTTTTTTTAAATTTTATCGTTGCCAAAAATGGCGCTTTGGCATTGGAGGAGGATGTCATGTTTCTTTAACTCACAAGCCTCTCTCAACAATAACTAGATATCCAATAAACCTCATTATAGTTTATAAAAAAATGTTATGGCAACTTTGGCTATCAATTTGAATTGTTACATAATGCTTACCAAGGTTTATCCAAGACACAAACTCAAAAAAATAAATGTTTGGGTTATACCTGCGATTTCTTTGGAAGGACATACAGATCTGATTTGAGAATAATATCTACATCGTAATTACCTTTATGTTATTTTGAATCTAAGCCAAACTATCTGCGTTTTATGAACCTATTGTTTATTGCGCCGAGAGGCACATTCTACAGCCCGGTATGAGGTAGAAGTGTAATTCCGTGCTCAACGTGGAGATGACACGTGTCACATAAAAAAGTCGGCTTATATATCTATATATATATACA
>LPNX010938199.1:19715-31599 GCA_001517045.1 Pseudotsuga menziesii
ATGGGCAAAATTATGAGGACGAGTTTATAAAAATATATTCAAGCTGGATTAATTCCATACATTTCGTTCCATCCCGCAGGACCGCAAGAGCTAAGGATTTTGGATTGGTTACCTGATCATAACATAAATGATTTGAACTCCTACGCTTGAGCCACCATTATTGGGGCTAAGCATGAATACGTTTTCTCTTAAGTGATTTGCAGTTTTCTTATCAATTTTGTGATATTGTTTTAAAGAAGGTGGAAGGTCACGCTGGAGGAAGATTGGCCATTAAACAATATTTTATGGGAGATTCAGTAAGTATGCCATTATAAATACTGGAAACTTACCATTACCATCGTTACCATCCATTAGATTCGCAACTATCAGTAACAATCATGTATTTATATCAACCCTCTATGATCACAAACATATATCAATTATTTATGGCAGTCACCATTAATTGCAGAAAATTCATTTTTAGGGCACACTGGATTTTACCATTGGTCGGCTTTGTGCAAGGAAATGAACGAGTACTTATGGAATGGAAGGATTCCGCTATAAGGGCAGCGTTCAGGCTACCTTAGGAGCTGAAAGATGACGGTCTAGGGTGCCAGGAGAGGCCTGTACTATACCTCGCAAGGAGTCGCAAGGTGAAAGGAACAACAAAATATTTGCGGCAGGCTTAGCAAGGATAGGGTAGCGCCCAAGCTAGGGCTGCGATGTTGAAAGTTGGTGGGAATGACCATTTTCGTTTTGTATTAAACTCACTATTTTCCTCATTTCCCCAAAACGCAGACTTCAGGCGGAGGCTTAAGGATAACCCATTACTCAGGCCGTTTCATCCCTTTGAATTGAGATGTGAGTCAATGGAGAATATAAATTGAAAATTATAAGGATGAGAATACATATATAGGAGGAATTTTTCAATCCGCCATTCTCTTATATTGCTTATATTGCTTGCTGGCTGAGGTTAAAACGTGGAGATTGAGTAAGAAAAGAAGCTGATGTGACAAAACGTTTTTTGGAGTGCAATTGTTGAAGCAGGGTTTGCACCTCGAAATATTTGATCCCTCTCGGCGCATGATAGAGCCGAGTAAAGCTGGATCTAAGCTGGTGTTATTTTGAATCTAAGCCAAACTATCTGCGTTTTATGAACCTATTGTTTAGTTGTTTGCATTATTTTTCTTCTAAAAATGGATTAACATTTGTTAGTTCAGATTTCATTTCCAAGCCCAGTGAGTTTTTCCTCATTTTGGTTGTCAACGATTGGATCTAGGGTAAAATACATCATGTTAAAAGTGTTTATTTATTAGATCCAATTTATCCAAGATTGTGTTCCCACTTTTATTGCTTAGGCTGAATGAGAAATCGATTTTCTTAGTGCGATTTTCCAGTTCCAATATGTTTTTCATTTTCGCTAAAATGGAATGTTTAGACATTTGGTAGAACATAATAATAAACCACAGTATTATATTTGATAAAGGTTTGTGGTATGATAGAGTTGGCATATAACATGGCGTATTAAATAGTATTATACATTTGGCCTTAAGTATGGCAAGGCTCCACATGGTAATATTGGTTAATATTCTTTTGATAAAGCTTGGATATAGTACATCCACGTAGGAGTGGTAATATTATATGTTATATCATATAGTTATAGATTGGATATGTGTTCCCTTGTATAAAAGTTTTTCTTTTTCTTTACAAAGGCACATTTTTTTTCTATATGTTGCATATGTCCATTTATAATTGAGTTATCAATCTTCTTTTTCCCTTTTTGTTGTTGTTGTTAAACTGAGTCTTATGCACTTGTTATTTAAATATTTACTTTACCCACGTGCAACTTGTTCATACCGCCTCATTATGGTAAATGACGTTAGGAAGAATTTACGGGTTGAAACATATATGTTCATTGGGAAAATAAATGTTGGACACATATATGCTACGTTTTTGCTTAGTTATCGTTGAAGGATTTATTGTTCTTGTTGTAAGTGATTATATAGTTGGACTGTGGGCATAACCGTAAAAATATGATTTAGTTAGAATTGTTTAAATATATATATGTATATTGTTGAAAGTGATATAATCTGATAAAGTAAATTCCATGATCTCATTAAGGGATGAATTTTATGAAGTGTATGATAAAGTGGATTTTTTTTTATGTTATTTTTATCCTGAAAAGGTTGTGAGAGTATCAAGTGAATCATCCTGTTTTTGTTTTCGTTAGGTCAGAATATTATTGTATTAATTATTTATAAGTATCATGTATAGTAGGGTTTGATTATATTTGAATAGTTGTAATTTCAAAATATTATGATAAATGGGTACGTTACAGGTGCACTTCTTCCAATGATGCACCAGTGTACTTTTGCTAAAGATGCATTGGGGAACTTATACCAAAGATGTACCAGTGCACCTTCATCAAAGAGGAGCATCAATGTTTTTTCGACCAAAACCACACTAGTGCACATTAGTAATGGCGCACCAGTGCACCTACCGTAAAGAAGCATATATGCACTTATACCAAAGGTGAGCATCGGTGCACCTTAACCAACAGTGAGAATTGGTGTGCCCATACCATAGAAGAGCACTAATGACACAAAACAATTTGTTGTGTACATAAACCTTTTGAACATGCAAATAAAAGGAGGTGATTTAATAAATACACAAGAATTTATTAAAATGTGGTGATATAATAACTTTGATTTTGAATGTTCCAAGTATTAGTTCATACTCTTGTTTATTAATGAATATCTTATTTACAATTTAAAAATGAAATGCTTGCCTAATATTACACAAAAATTATAATTTTGATTGTTTGAAATATAATTTTTTTTTCCCTAGGAAAAAAGCATAATTTTATTCATCAAAACAAAATTACATTCCGTTGATACACTTATCAGTGTATTTCAAGTAAGAGCATAAGCTTCGAGACAAAACCAAATAGTTCGTCCCCATACAAATTATTTTAACAAAACAATCAAGCATTTGTCCATGCCAATCCCCATCTTGAAGTCGACCTGTGGAATACAGTAGCAAAAAGTGGCTTGTAAAACAATTCCATACACCATCAACTGACAAAAAACATAGTGCTGAAATTCCATGATGCAAAAATATTCCTATGAGATACAGAGACAAAAAGAGGCCTGTAAAGATAGTTCCATGTACCATCCAAAGACATAGTTCCATGTACCATCCAAAGACATAAAACATGAATTGTCAAGACGCAAAATATGTAGATAGCAAACACTGGCAAATATGTTGTAGATATCGATAGTAATGTTATCATCTGAAAAGTATATTAAAAAATATAATAACAAGAAGCTGGAACTGAAGAAATCCCCTTCATTCTATGAAGGGTCGATGATAATAGTCATGGGTGATGGCCCCATGGTGTTCCTGGATCCGCCATTGACTCATCTCCAGTAGCAAGTCCTCCTTCTAAGCCGCGTCCACCTCTATGTTGTTTTCCCCGTAGATGTGTTGACAAGAGAAATTTTCAAAAGTATTAAGAATCTCTCTAGTAGACTGCAATACATTGTCCAATCTGATAATTCTGCACTGTTGAGTCCCTTGAATCCAATTTATAACATTAATGGAATCACCCATAAAATTGATAGCTCTACAACCCTTCTCTGCTGCAAATACCAAGAGGATTTTAAGACTCATGATTTCTGCAAAATTGTTGCTACCTTCTCCTAACCCTACAATCAGCTCGAAAAAGTGATTATCGGAAACATGAAGTATAGCCTTGCCACCACAAATGTTGTTCTGTGCCTCTCCATCGAAATAACCCCACAGTACTTCCTATCCACCTCAACCTCTAGCCTCTCCTGTTGTCTGGTAGAGCAGATATGTTGTGGAAAAGCTTTAATGTAACCACAAGAATTACTGGCAACAATAGCAGGAAGGCAAGCTATTTCCAAGAAAATCAAGTTGTTACGGGCCAACCAGACCCCCCAAATCACCAGCAGAGGTAAAGAAATGAGCTGACCCTGTCCCATGTCCCATAACTAGTTTGATTAGGCATATAATATGGTTGTCCCTTCCCACTGACAACGCACCCCAACAATAAACCTGCATTCAGACCACACCGTAGAGATGAAAGGACACCAAAGAAAAAGGTGCACAATAGACTCGTCCGCTCCTTTGCACATAGTGCACCACCCCGGCCCCTGGAAGCTTCTTTTTAGCAAATTTCCCATGTGGGAACCTTATTCTCCAACACGCACCATAGGAACAACCTAGTCTTTGGGGGAATATTAACCTTTTACAAAATTTTCCACCACCACATCATTTCCCCCTATAGACCATCAACATTCAATTTTAAGTAACCCCCTTTTGGTGTGTACAGGCCACTTGGATCAACATCCCATACAATCTCATCAGCTCTGTCCCTTAACTGGATAAGGGCCTCTTTTAGTTCTTTAATATATAAACCAACATTCCATTCATCTATTGCATCAATTCCAAGTGTGTTAGCAGATTTCCATGACTAGAACCATTGGAGCCTAGGGACAGGGTCGACAAGTTGATGAAGGAAGAGGAAGCCTCTCTCGTTTAGGGAAACTATAGTGGGTTTAGGAAGTATATGTTGTTGTTCACATCCAGTCCAGGGATCCAAACCTATTCGAACTCTTCTGCCATTTCCAATGTTCCAAGCTAGGTTAGCATCAATGACTGAGAATGAGTTAACCACATCCTTCCATATAACCGAGCCCCCAGAGTGAGATTTGATAGGACTCTTGATCCAGTCTTCCAGGGAGTTCAGAGCTATATATTTTTGACTAATGACATGGGTCCATAGACTGAAAGAATTAATTAATCTCCATCCACCTTTTGTTGCCAATGCTCAGGAAAAAAGGAAAATATTCTTTAGACCCCATCCCCCCAAACACTTAGGGGTTGCGATCCTTTCCCACCAGACCCAAGGCATCACCTGGTGCTCCTGCTTGCTGCTCCAAAGGAACCTAAAATAGATACGCCTTGCAGATTCCAATATGCCTTTAGGGATCCATGCCAAAGACATCCAATAGACATGAATAGCCTCTAAAACTGATTTGACCAGTACCAGCCTGCCAACGTGTGAAAGCCATTTATGACTCCACATTTTCAGTTGTTTTTCCAGTTTCTCTATTAACCAAAACCAATCCATCTTGCAGTAATGATTTGGTTTAAGTGAGAACCCCAAATATTTTAGGCCCGCATTTAAGTCAAGTTGGATGAAGGGAAAACCCTATAAAAAGATTGAGGATCTCTTAAAGACAACAGGTGAGTGTTCATCGTTGATTTTCTTTCATTAATCTCCATTCGAGTAGCTTTGGAGAAGAGTGACAATATATCAGAAAGAGTTTGTACATCCCTTAGCGAGCCAGAGCAGAAAATAAGCACATTGTCCACAAAAAGTAGATGCGTTATCGACAAATGTTGGGAAATTTGTACACCTCTAATCATTCCAATATCTTTATCATTCTTTAAAGCCAAGCTAAGACCCTCAGTAACCAGTAACAAGAGTAAAGAGGATAGTGGGCATCCCTGGTGCAGACCCCTCTCCACATGGAAGAAAGGAGAGGCCACACCATTGATAAGTATCGAGAAGGAAACAATTGTAATGCAACTCATAACCCATCTGATGAAACCAATTCCAAACCCCAAATGAGTAAAAACATCCAGATATAAAGCCAACTAACCTTATCATGTGCTTTGGACAAGTCAATCTTAAGAACAACCCCTTTAATCTTTTTTCTCTTCATACTGTGCAAACCCTCCTGAGTCGCCCCAATTGCCTCATGTATCTGTCTTCCATCAAGGAAACCAAACTGTTCTTCAGAGATGTGAATAGACAGTATGTCCTTGAGTTTGCAAGCAATAATATTAGAGACCACCTTCTAAATACAGTTGTAAAGGGAGATAGGTTTGAAATCATTTAGGGATGTGGGATTGTAAATTTTAGGGATTAAGGCAATGAAAGTAGTGTTGAAGTTGGTTGGTAACATCCCCAAGGTCCTGGTATCCTCCACAAACTTAAGCAAGTCCCCTCCCACAATATCGAATAAACCCATGAAAAATTCAATGGACCATCCATGAGGTCCTAGGATTTTATCCTTCTGGAAACTGTGTAAAGAAACCTTAAGCTCCTCCTTAGTAACCATTTCCATAAGAGAAAGGTTTTTTTAGCACCAACAAGACTAGGAAACAACTGTGCCACCCGAATGACCTCTGCAATGGTAGCCTGGGAAGGGGCCTTGAAAAGGTTTTTAAAAAGAGCCACCGCAATACGAGCCTTGTCAACAAAGTTGGAGTGGAGGACGCGTTGTTCATCCTGTAAGCTCCAGATAGTATTTGTGGACTTTCTCCCTTTAGCATAAGCATGGAAAAATTTTGTATTATCGTCCCCACATTCTAGCCAGATAGGTCTACTCTTAAGTTGCTAAGTCTCCTCCCTGTCAAGCAATATGTCCTCCCTTCTCCCTTCCAAATTTGTAAGAGCCTCCTTAGTAGCCAGTGACATCATACCCTCCCATCTGAATCCATAATTCTTGAGATCTTAGCCTCAACTGATTTCAGTTCTAAGTCCTCCCTAACTCTATTCCCCACCACCCATTCTTTTATGCCCCACTTCAAACCTTTTATATTTGTAGAAAATTGAAAAGCTGTAGAAATGGGACTGTGAGGATTAAAAGGAATCCATAAATCTGCGATCAATTTCACAAAGGACTCATATTTGAGCAATGTTTTATTAAACTTTAAGGGACTGGGAGGCTGAGAAGGACCATTTCTGAGCTCCAGAAAAATGGGGATATGATCCGAGAGACCCCCACAACCCACCCATTGTCTAATGTAGTGGATCCTGTCAACCACCTGTTCAGCCACAAGAAACCTGTCCAATATTTTAGCAACACGACCATCCCCACATCTGTTATTTCTCCATGTGGATTTAAGTTTAACAGGCTCAATATCTAACCAATTTCTCTTCACTAGCTTCTGGGTGAAGAAATCAGTCAATAAATCTTCCCGAGCATGAGGCCCCCAAACTTTAGCTTGACCCAATGAAAAGTTTAAGTCCCCTCCTATAATGATCGAATCATTATGAGTAAGAGGGTTTGAGAAGAGGTCCTCCCAGAAAGTGACCCTGTTCAAATAAGGGCCATATATATTAAGAACTGTAAATGATGACTGAATATCCAAGGCCTAAAAATGAAGTCCCAAGATAGATTCCATACCCCAGAGGTTAATAGCTTTTATGTTACATTCATTCCAGCCAATAGCCAGTCCACCAGATCTACCTTTAGCATCCAATGAACCAAAAACCCATCCAGGGAACCAGTTCTCCAATCTTTCCTTAATCACATCACCTACACCTAACGTCTCCTATAGCATCAAAATATCAGGGTGTTCTAGGCTACCCACCCTTTTTAAAGCTAATCTTTTATGGGGACCAGCAAGACCTCGAACGTTGAATGACATGATTTTCATTAGTGCCCCTTTCTCTAGACATGCACCACTCTAAGCACCCTTTCAATGGATTGCTACTTTCCAGCCAACGGGTCCTTCTTGGCCCGACATTGTGCCTTCACTAGGTGTGATTTTATCCCTCTGCCTCTAGACACATGACTCGACCTATGACCCAGCCCCCCGGAGGATTTTAGACTAGATCTCAGAAAGCAACCTGACCCAGACGAGTCTAGGAAAGATGAGAGAGGACGAGCCTCAGGTTCAGGGGAGGGGAAGTCCGAGATCAAAGGAAGATCAGCTTGGGAAGGGTTGAAAGAGGAAATGGGAGACTATCAAGAAGGTTGAGAAGGAGTCTCAACCAAAGGAAAAGTGATACAAGGAAGGGAAGACACGAAGGATTCCTCCAAAGATGCATTAGAGAAGGAAGTAGGGCTGTTGTTAGCAATAGAAGTACTCATGTTTTTCAATCCCTCCACATAATCCACCCCAGTTAGATTTACATTATGAGTGAACAAATTAAAGGCAGGAGTGAAGGATAAAGAGTTAATAACCGCAAAATAATGATCTCGAGAGTGATCTGTAAATGCAACATTTCCATGATCCATTAGCATTCACAACAAAAGTTGAGACCACAAGAGGTGTGATGACATTCTTGGTATGTTCCACGGGAGTCCTGGATCTGCCCCCACCACGACCCCCTGACAACCGATGATGCCCACTGCGAGAACGAACAACCAACTTGCAATCTGAGACCGGGTGTCCATTTTCGTGACACTGCCTACAACGGAAAGGCAGATTCTCGTAATCCAAAGCCGGAGTATAACAGAAAGACCCCCATCAGAGATTAATATCTGTTACCAACCCTTCACGAATATTTAGTCGCACCAAAATACGGGCCACCTTTGGTTGAAGAGTCTCCCTGAAGGAGAGATCTGCCTCCAAGAATTTGCCCATCATGTTACCAATGCTACGGAAATGTTCTTCAGACCAGCAGTGAAGAGGAAGACCAGGGAGACGTACCCATACTGGTACCTCATCAATCCTTTCTCTACTCGCGACAAACATAGGATTCCACAGCTTGAGAATCAATGGAGTATGATCAAGAGACCAGTTTCGTGCAAGAAATTTATGAATAAGACCAGTCTTTGAGAAGTTGAAGGCAAACTACCCATGTGAAAGTTCCACCACCACCGAGACCGAGCCAAGAAAATCACGCCAATTAGCCTCAACCCACTTTACCATAGTTTTCTATAAGAAAGTTCGACCCAACGCACGTCCCACCAAAGTCAAATTTACCCTCTGTGGAATTTGATTCCAAGAAACATCCTCACCTAGGGTGAGATATAGGGCCTCCTTCCTTTTGATCCAGTTTTTCTTTGCCCTAGGATGACTACTGCCACCAATAGTTTTATCCATCACACCATTGTCAATACCTAGCCCTGACACCCCAGAGTTGAACCCCCGAAGGTGTGGCCCCTGTGCAACCGAATCTAAACCAACCACTAAAAAAACCTCTTCCACCCTCTCGGTTCCAACATCCAAAAAAAAGAGTCAGAAAGAGACGTTATCACACTATCACAAACCACATGGGAGCCCGAATCCGTGGAATAAAACAACTGTACGGTTGCCCTAGAGAAAGTTAACACAGAGTCGTTGCCTGTGGACTCTGGCCATAGAACCTCTGATGATGCCGAGACATATCCAATCTCTACGCCAAATAAAGTCCTAAGCCCACCAGATCCGGGTGAGGTCAGCTCAAAATCAGGTGAAAGATTGAAACCAGGAAGTAACTCCTCCCTCAAAAGTGGTGTTAGCACCTCCTCAGCATGGTTACTAACCCCTGAAAGATCCCATATGTCTTCTTCATGGATCATTTCACGGGAGTAGTCTAGATGTTCCACATCCTCCATCCTAATCTCGGTAAAAGAGATAAAAACTCCGAAATAGAGAATTACCAGAGGTAAACCCTAATTTCCACGGAGTAAAAAAGAGTAAAACCAAATGAAACGCCCATCATAGAGTCAGAACCCACAATAACCATATCACTGTCAAGCTGTATGACCATGACGAAAGGGAAGGGTTACCCGCCCACTGCCATCGGGATCAGATCTTGGTGCTCTCCCTCACATGTCTCCAAAATCATCATCCAAATATAATTTTATAGTTAAAAGCATATGAAATAAGACATTATCAATAAACATAAAAATGATATTATAAAAATGTATAATAATCAATATTGAAATGTTAAGCATTACAATTTAAAGTCTTATTGCACTGGTGCACCTACATTATAGAAGCACCGATGCACTTATACAAAATATGAGAACTAGTGCACCTTAACGAACAATGAGCATCATTGTGCCCATAGAAAACAACATCACCGATGATAAAAAACAATATGTCATGTATAGAAACCTTTTAAACATGTAAATAAAGGGATGTGATTTAATAAATACAAGATTATTAAAGTGTAGTGATATAATAACTTTGATTTTGAATATTCCAAGTATTGGTTCTTAGTTTATTAATAAATCTCTTATGTGCAATTTAAAAATGAAATACTTGTTGAATAGTATATAAAAAATTTATTTTAATTGTTTGAAATAAAAATTTACAGTTAAAAGCATATGAAATAAGACATTATCAATAAAAATAAAAATAATATTATGAAAATGTTTAATAATTAATATTGAAATGTTAAGCATTACAATTTAGTAATGGTGATGAAACCACCCATACAAAACCATGGTGAGTGTCAAATCACTCCATTTACCACTTAATGAGTGGATCTCTTGTAATTACATAACCTCTCAATTGTTACATGCAAATTGTTTGATGAGAACTCTTCAACCCACTCTTCCACTAGAGATAAAATGCCTAACATGGAGTATCAATTCTCTCAGACCAAAGAAGAGCACTAGTGTTCCCACATCTTAAAATAGGACCATCTGTGCATTTAGTAAAAAAATGAGCATCGACGTGCCTTCACCAAAGAGAAGCGTTGGTGTGTCTTCATTAAAGAGATGCACCGGTGCGCTTTTTCCAAATATGCACTAGTGAGCTTCAACCAAAGAAAAGTTCCACAAACAAATAATAGATTGTCGTAAACATGAAATAATTTTCCACAGGTACATAAACCTTGCAACTTGCAAATAAGAGTAGGTGAAAACCCCTGTGGATATGCACCCATGCTCCAAAACAAAGTATCACTTTCTTTTCCAAACTTGCCCCTCATTTGCTATCCATATATTTTGAAGAAAAATCCTAAAGTGTATCCACCATTAACTTGTAAAATAGAGGAAAAACCGTCAAACCAACAAAAATGAACAACAAAAACAAATAAGAAATTAGGAACAATAGTAAGAAATGAAGAATAATAGAAATAAAAAAAATAATGGGAAGAAATAAAACAATGAAGAGGGAAAGATGGTTTCTTGGTTGCAATACCCTTCCTCTTTCTCTTATCTCTTGTAGAACCATGTGAAATGAAGAAATGAAACAAACACTATTTTTTCCCCTCTTCTTAATACGTTTTCCTTGCTTCCTTCAAAAGTAAAAAAAAAAAAAACGTTTCTTTCAATAAGCGGGGAAAACCCATATAGTTTGATGTAAAATCGTAAAAGAAATCGACCATTAACTTGCAAAATAGAGGAAAAACCCTCAAACCAACCAAAACAAACAATAAAACCAAATAAGAAATTAGGAAAAATAATGAGAAATGCAACATAGTATAAATTAAATAGATAACATGAAGAAATGAAAGAATGAAGAGGGAAAAAATTGATTACTTGGATACAATACTCTTTCTCTTTCTCTTCCTCTAGTTCTTCTCTCAGGTAGAACCATGTGGAATGAGGAATTAAAAAAACCCTATTTTTTTCTCTTTTTAAGACATTTTTCCCGCTTCTTTAAAATGTTTAAAAATTCATGCTTTTTTCAATAAGTTAAAAAAATGACTTACTCTTCGGTGCTTTTGTGTATCAAAAGCACCAGTGCGACTAGACTATAAAAGGAGCATTGATGCGCCTTCACCAAACAAGAGCACTGATAATGTTGCGCCTTAACCAAAGACGAGCACTAACACCGATGCAAATTAACATAAGAGGAGCACATGTGAACAATTTCAAAAGTGGAGCACCGGCGTTTTTTTTGTAAAACAATATTGGTGCATATGGGTCATGGAGGATTGGTGCACACACTCCTTAAAAAGAGCACTGGCGTGCCTTGACCAAACCATTGGTGTACATTCTCCAATGAGTAGAGGGTCTCCCTGACAGATGCCAACGGAAGGCTTGAAGGTTGGGGAGGGGACTCCATTTGAGGAGGGTGGAGAATAAGGGGGGGGGGTGATTCCACGGACCTGGGTAACACTTTTTGGCAAGAGCATTTCGGCAAAAATAGAAAAATGCACCTCGGTCGAGGTCTTGTTAAGCCCTCGACCGAGGTC